>PVJA010009505.1:0-12047 GCA_004027025.1 Myocastor coypus
AAAAAAAAAAAAAAAAGAAAGAACTTAAAAAAAAAAATTGGACATTCTCCTGAAGAGTTGCAAAGAGAGATCACGGAAATATTGGGAATCATACGGAAAGACAAAGATGGGGTCGTGGCAGTACAGTAGGAAGTTTTACAGGTGACATGCTCTTCTGACATTATTTTGATAAGGATCATAAGGAATCTTTGAGCCCCTGTTGCCTCATTAGTCCTTTGTCTTAGAGTGAAGATACACTGAAGGTTCACTGAGAAGAGCTCATGGGAATTGTGGCTTCAGTGTGGGCAAGACAGTGGACTCTGTGGCAGCAGCAGGTAGGATAGTCAGTAGCTTGTATGCACTGTGATGGAGACCACAATGAATTGGTCTGAACAGGATTTATATCGACCAGTTGACTTTATATGTCTACTTGTGAGTTTTCCCAAGGCCCAAGACAATGGTCACATAGTAAGTGAACCTGTATGAGTCACTGGTCCCACTGACGGCCCTAATGATGGGTGAAGCCCTGAGACCAAAAAAGATAAGACAAGGCCACAGCAAGGAAACTAGACTCCAACCTCAATAAGCTAGATAAAGATGGTAGCTTCAGGCATCACTGCTGAAGGCCTTCCTGGAGGAGGTAACATAGTTCTGAATTAATCTAATGCATCATCTGGAGAAGCCCTTGAAAGGAATCCCAAGTCCTGCCAACATGCCTGAATTCTCTTCAGCATCACCCTCCTTTGTTTGAAAAGCTACTAAATAAGGGCCTTTCAGAAGAGTTATTCTAAACCATATCTGTGAGAGGGTTTAAATCCTCCCAGAGCTCTAAAGTCATACCATTTTTCTCATCGATTTGGGCCTTTGCTGTACACTCACTTGGGAGATTGTGGGCCTGATCAACCTGCAATGCCTGGGGGATATTATTCATCCAATAGCCCTCCAGGAGGAATTCGGAGGGGCTGCCACAACAGTTCTTTTTTGCCCATTTGTGTCATCTAAATATGATGGCTTTGTGTGTTGGCATTTATTTTGGAAAGGTGATTGTTGTAATATGGCTTGCATTTGGAGTGTGCTTCTGTGTGTGTGCCTGTGTGCATGTGTGTGTGTGTGTGTGTGTGTGTGTGTGTGTGTGTGTGTGCGCACGTTATCCAAAACATGCATTGTCACTAGGAAGTTGGGCTCTATCTAATGCCATGAGAAACTGGCCTCTCAACTTTGGGCATCAGTTATTTGTTATTCTGATGAAAGAATTTGGTCAAGACAGATAGGCTTCTCATAAGTATAGTTAGAAATTACTGTAAAGCATATATGTATAATCATATCTTCAAGCACAAAGGAGGCCTATACCACCTGACTTCTCAGAGTGTGAGCTTCGATAGGGTTTTATGTACTGACACTTTCTCTTGGTGCCTGGTAAAATAGATTAATTATTATTTTTATGAATATATTATCTAGATATTACTTTGGAATCTAAAATGTCTTCCTGTCTTTTTAGACAGTGTTTTTTTTTTTTTTTTCCAGAATTTCTCTTCTATAAGGAACTCGCGTATGGTGAGTTTTTGACTTAAGGTAGGTCCAGTTTAAGAAAGTCTTCAAATAGGTTCTCTTTTCTGAGGTCATTGGGTTGAAGGCTATGGCCACCAGGAATGCTGTATGCCTTGTTTGGCACTAGACCATCAGGTATTAGAAAGGCTAAACAACGTGCTACTTTGAAATGTCAGTGTGCTCTGTGGGATCACTTTAGATCTGAGACCAAGAAATGATTTTAAGTGCGTTGTGCATTGGCATTTTTATTTCTCTAACTCAACTAGCAATGCACTGGCATTCTGACATAGCCCTGATATTCTGCTAACCTCTATCTGCCTATCATTCCTTCCTCAAGAGTTAGAAGCTTTTTGCACTATTTTCCTTGCAGTCTAGGTTTTGTTGACAAGGTCTCTGCTGACATCTATGTCTACAAGACTTCAGTACACTTTTTCTTCCAGTAAATTTAGTGGTTCTAGTTCGTGTTGATTGACTGATTAATTGATTGATGGATTGTACTTTAGGGAAGGGTCTATGGGGTGTTCCAGGTCTCACTACTAGATCGGACTCATAGAGATCTACCTGCTTCCAGCCTCCCAAGAGCTGGGATTACAAGTGCACATTGCCATGCCTAGTATCAATTGCCATCTCAGCACCCCCCCTGGGGTGGGAGCAGCACAGCAGGCCCAGAGGATTGAATCCATGTCCCTGTGCTTGTTTGAAGGCATTTTAATCCACTGAACTATTTGGCTGTTTTTAATGATTGTGTTTTGGTATTTAGAGCATTGATGTATTCTGACTTTACTTCTTAGAATGGTGATAGACGTGGTTGTAGTTTTGGTCTTTAGCACGTGGAAAGCCAGGCTTCCCAGAACCATTTATTAGAGAGGCTCTTTCTTCTAGGGAACATGTTTGGCCCTTGTCAAAGACAAGTTTCTGAGTTCTGTCTACATCTTCTATTCTACCCCACTGATTCTCAGATCTGTTTTTGTTGTTGTTGTTGTTTGTTTGTTTTTATTTGTTCCAATGCCATGTTTCTTAGGTTTATCTTTTTTTATTTCTTTTAGGATATTGGGGTCCTGAGTCATCCTGGCTACTTCCTATTGAGAGACAGCATTGGGAGAGTTAGCTTTCCTACTCTTGCTGATGTTCAGGCCTGGATGGTAGATTAAGGGGTCCCATATACTTCCCTGGCTAAGAAGGATGCAATGCTATCTGAAGAAGAGTTGACTGTAAACCAGAAGAAATAGTTTATATGTATATATATATATATATATATATATATATGTATATATATATGATATTTTACGATATATCATATATTACATAATATATAATTATATAAATTATGCAATATAAATAATATAATTATATATTATAATATAATAATATAATGTATATGCACATATATAATATATTATATATATGTATATATAATATAATATATATACATTATATTATATACATTATACATTATACATTATATACATATAATATAATGTATATATGTATATATTATATATATGTATATATTATATATAATATATATGTATATATATAATATATATGTGCATATATATATTATATATATACATATACATATATATCCCAAGTAGAATACTTAGAAGAAAGACTATAATGGTTAAATACCATTTTTACCAAGCTTTTCCAAGAATCCACCCCCATATCATTTTCCCAAACGTAGGACTGGGATCTGACTTGGCTCAGATTTCTTATTTTAAGTCCTGCAAGAAAGATTAGAGACAAAAAACTCATGAGAATTTGCTTTGTTGTGTTTCAAGGAGCCTCACAAGTAAGCTTTCTGCAACTAGTTTCCCCAGGCCTCGTTCATGCACCACCAGGTAGGCTGGTATCCCTTGGACACACAGAGCAGAAGAGCAGTTACAGCAAAGGATCCCATTAGGAGAAGAATGGTAAGGGTGCTGCTAGGCCTCTGTGGGCATCTTGTGACAGGAGGGCAAAGATGGGGAGGTCTTTATTTAACTGAAGTACATTTGGACAGGTGCCTGAAGTCTCTTAGTGTTTGACCTTCCAGGATGGGGAGATCTCTGGAGTGAATGCTCCATAGATTTGACCTGGAGGGTTAAAATAATGAAATGCAGACCGCTCTGTAGTGATGTCACTGCTTTATTTATCTTGTTGGTGTGTTAGCCTTCCACACACCTGACTGAGGTCCTCCACAACTGATGATGTGCTAGCAAAAGTCCAGATGGCCCTGGGTTGCTGATCTCAGTTGGCCTCACCTGGCAGCAGAAGTGACTGAGGGTCCAGAATCAACGTCATTGCCCTTTTATCCCCAGGCAGCAGCCAATAAGTTTAAAAGGAGCAGCTCTTAAGGCATCACACCAATGAGATCAAGCCAAGCAGAACAGCCACAGGTACACATTTTAATTCCTATGTTTCCTTCCTTGTGAACTTTTTGCAACTAAATCATACTTTCTGAGGCTTATATCAGCTTTCTGATTCTGTCCTTGTATTTCTTTTCTTTCTTTTTTTTTTTTTTTTTTCATTTTGGTGAGACAAAATCTTAACATACATAACTTGTTTTTATTCAAAGTATTATCTTTTGCTTTCATTTCCTTTTCACTGAAAATATCCTTATACGCTTATTCTGGGCCAACCAAATAGCTCAGTGGACTAAAGTGCCTGCTTAGGCAGGGCACAGTGGCCCGGGTTAGAGTTCTTGGGTGCCATGCTGGCCCTGCCCCCAGGGGCCCCTGAGACTACAAATGAGACTGGGCATGATGGTGATGCAGGGGAATATGATCCCCAACCTGATGAGTTCGTGTTCCCTAAAACTGAGGAATGAATTTTAGGAATAAACAGGTTATGAGCAGAATAGATTTACTGAGAGAAAGAAAGCTTCTGTCTGGGAAGAGGGACAGAAGAGGACCAGGGTTGCCCTGGAAGTTGTCATCTCCAGGGGCTTTATAGAGGAGAGCCATGTGGTAAGGTGGGTCTAAGGTTGTGGAAAAGACGTAGGAACTTGCTTAGGTGGATATGAGGTGGGACAGAACTGTGGTCAACCAATGAGACACCATTACTTAGCACCAAGCACCATTACTCAGGTAAAATAGATTAAAATCAGAATCCAATGAGAAGGCAAGTCAGGTAGCAAGCAGGCAAGTCTATCACCTACTAATCTTGGACTCTTGACTCTTTCTAAGCTCTTTCAAGGTGATCAATACCTACTTAGAATATCAATCCCTGATGCCCATCTCTAGGGAAGTAATTAGTTGCTTTGTTTTACTCTTGTCTTGAGATCTGGCCTATGGTGAAGGAGTGTCTGTCTCTAGTTGTAAAGTCACCTTGTCTTCCATGTTTCCCTGAGGGCCTGGCCCTGTCTGACCGCCTATTATATTTTTATCTAACTCAGCTGCCTATGACAGTGGCACGAGTTTATAATCCTAGTACTTGGGAATCTGAAAATGAGAATCACTATGAGTCTTATCTACAAGGTAAGACCCTAGAAACCCTGTACTATTTTTTGGCAGGACCAGCGGTTGAACTCAGGTCCTTATGCTTACCAGGCAAGTATTTATTCTACTAAGCTATCTCCCCAGCCCCCTTATTTCTTTTTCTTTTTCTACTTTCTATTTAAATCTCTTATTTATTCTCTCACCTGTTCACCAAGTACCAGCAAGAACAATCAGAATGACCAGTGCTGTGCTGATGTCCTTTTAGATAAAGAGTGGGTCTCACTAGTGTCTATAAGAAAAACCATAACACTGCCTTATTAGGTGTCCCTTCCTTACACCATCAGGAAACCAGATTACAGCGAGTTAACAAGAGATTGGTCTTGTAGGTTTGTTTGATTAGTACATTTAAATTAGCAATGTCAAAGTTATCACAGACAATTTCAGTGTAATTTTCATCAAGCTGACAAAGAATTTCATACAGTAGGAAGCTGTATTGAGACAGTAGCCTCTACATCCTAACAGGGAAGTCACTTGAGAGTTGGATACGGTGGAGACACAAAATGAATCTTAAGTGATTCCTCTACTAAATAAATCTAAGCAGCTATTTTCTCTGTATTTGCTGTTCACTCTTAGCTTCTGTGTCTACTCGCTGCTACAAGTATCTCTAAGCCCTCTGAATAGGACCAAAGGGCAGGAGAAAGATCCCTGAGGCTAGGCCTAGAGATTTAGTTACTCCATAACTGGTTTCTTAGGTTGTGGTTGAGTCCCAGCGGCTTTGAGATGAGAGGACTTTCACTTTTCCATAGGTCTATTATTGTTCCCATTTCCAGAGAAAGGCACTTTAAAAAAAAAAAAAATGCATTTAGGACAGGGTCTACCAGGTCTTCAGGGTCTCACAATGTAGATCAGACTGCTAGTGATTTTCTGGTTTTCAGCCTCCCAAACCACTGGGATTACAGGCAAGTGCCACCACACCCAGTCTTAATCTCTGTCTCTGTGAGCCCCAGCTGTGGGACTGCACAGCAGGGTATTGAACTTTGGCCACTGCACTCTGCCTAAGCAGGCACTTTAGTCTACTGAGGGCTGACCTCAGAAAAAGGGACTTCATTTTTTTTCTTTTAGGAATCTATGTAGGGCCTTGGATGTTAGCTAAGGGGTCATACCATCAGCATTGAACCTGTCTGACCTGTATGTAGTTTTTTTTTTTTTTTTTTTTTTTTTGAAAAAGCTGAATAACTAGTAGTTGTAGCAAATTCTAAGTAGTTTACTTCTTGGGAGAGAAAGTAGGGCTTCAACTTTGGGATTTCATTTGTGTTGGAGGGAGGAAAGTAAAAGTCCAAGCTAAATGATTTTTGAGCCCCTGTTAGAAGAATGGAACAGGAAAGATCACTGATATATGCTCATAACTGTTCCAAGGTTCCGGCTCTTACTACCTTTACTAAACCCTGTGTGAAACTATCAGGAACATCTCTGAATCCTTCAGGAAGGATTGACCAGGTGAAGCAAACCAGCTGTTTGCTTCAACCTAGTTCACTAACCCACTCAAAGGAAAACAGGACTTGGGCCACAAGTGTTACTGGAGTGCAGAAGAAGGCATCTTCAAGGTCAGGGATTACAGAGCGTTGGGCAGTTAAAGGAAGCTTGGTCCGCACTGTGTGGCGATGAGGGGCTGTTGGATTTGCAGGACTAACTGGCTCCATTATGGCATGGTGAGCTTCCCTACAGGCTAACCACCTTTAGGTTTCTCGGTGCATATGGTAAGAGTGACAAGGCTCTATGTGTCCACTGTGAGACAATTTATACATAGAAACTATAGCCCTACTTAGGTCAAGCCAAGTAACACATTCTTTATGGTATAGGAAGGCATGAAAATCTTTTAGCTCAATCTCTACTGGGCTAAAAGGACAGCTCTCCCAGGCCTACACATGAGTTTAAGAGGACCATCCTTCAGGATGTCATTGTCAACATTGCAGGGTGAGGCAACCATTGTCACAACTGAAAAAAAAAAAATCATTTGAGGACCGTCTTTGTTAGCAAGTCTCAGTAAGACACAGAGAATTAAGACATTATTGAGAAAATATGAATAAAGGGGAAATGACGCTGGGAACAACATGGAGGAGGAAAGGACTCCTGCGTCACGGCAGCCCCGCCCAAGCCCACAGCTTGACAGGAGCCAGAAGCCACATGACTGACACAGGAAATAGAAACAGAGCAAGAGGCCCCACTGCTGAGGAGGAAGCTTCTTCTCTGAAACAACCTGTGAGACCTGAGGCTCCTTCTCTGGAGGTGGTGACCAGGAGTCTGGGGCTGAGGCTAGCTTGGGGCTGAGCCTTCTGGGGACAGCTGCAGGGCTGCAGGGCCAGGGCTCCTTCAATCCTTAGGAGAGGAACCTCCTTTTGCTACATTTAGGGCAAGGAGACTTAGGCAGCTGTGTTAAGATAGTCTCATTTCCAGTGGCCAGTTCCAAGGTAGATACGACAATCTCAGTG
The DNA here is from genome assembly GCA_004027025.1 of Myocastor coypus. Lineage (NCBI taxonomy): Eukaryota > Metazoa > Chordata > Mammalia > Rodentia > Myocastoridae > Myocastor > Myocastor coypus. The sequence continues at coordinate 7,436 of PVJA010009505.1, forward strand.
AACTTCCAGTCCTTAGGGAAGCAGCCAGCAGGCAACATTCAGAAAAGCTCGGTGTGCCTTTGTCCTCTTATTCTCATTTAACCTTAGCTTCGTTTTAGACTCCTTCTTCCTTCTCCATATCGCAGTTAGAAAAAGCGTAGCTACTTGGATTTAGTAGGTCATTGATGGGAATTTTAGGTCCCAAAGACTTCTTTCTTTGAATTTCTTCCTGGTAACTTGTGCTGAGTGGACAGAAAATCTGTCTCTTGGGAGAACTCAGCCTTCATAGGAGTGAGAGTCAGTTACAGTGGGCTTTTCCTAGTATGCTTAAGTCCTTTAGAAAATGCTATTGTGTTGCCTTTTGGTTCCTGATCAATGGGAGCCAGCTTAGTATAATCTCTCAGTTCAACTTGACTGTCTATCAACTCATTTAGAATTCAGAGGATAAAATGTCTTGCCTGTCTACATATCATCAGATCATTATAATCTCAGTGAGAGTGCAGGCCAAATAGCTCAGTGGGTTAAAGCACCTGCTCAGGCAGACCCAGCGTCTGGAGTTCTATTCCAGGGGTGCTACGCTGGCCTCACTCCTGGGGCATACTGAGATAGTGATTCAAGTGGGCATAGTGGTGCACACCTGTAATCCCAGGTCTTGGGGGCTGAACACAGGTGGATTGCTAGGAGTGCAGTCAATGTAGTGAAACCCTGTAGACCCTTATTAAAATACTAAAATACAATATATATATATATATATATATATATATATATATATATATATATATATATATATCTCAGTGACAGACATCTACTAAAGCATCTCGAATCTGTAAGGTTCCCTCCAAAAATATCACCAACAACCTTCTCAAATAGTTCATAAGCATGAACACTATGTCAGAAGTTTCTATGTAATTCTCTAGATCACTAGCAAGGTTATACAATCCTTATTTGGTTTGATTAAAAATCCCATATAGAGAAACGTTGGTGACCTATAACTGTCCCAAAGTCACCCAGGAGCTCCTGCAGAGTGCACATGTGCCTCTAGAGCATAGTATCTGCTGGGAACTTTGAGCCAGGAGGAGCACTACCCTTCTGGTGAAGAGACAGCTCAAGACACGAAAAATTGTTCATTCTACCTACGGGTTCCGTGTGATTTAGACATGCTATCACACCTGGGTCTGATTTACACTGGGGTTATAAATCAAGGCTTTTGTGTAAGGCTACGAGATACCTCTGGCCACCTTCCTGCCTTGCTTCAGGAAATCTCACTGGAATGTGGAATTACACATACTGAATGCTTCAGTGCTTTGCCCAATGTTCTCAGTTTCTTAGCTTATGCTGAGACAAAGCAGTATGACAAAAGGAAACAAGTCTTTGTAGGTGAAATGTCTACAGTTCAAATCAATCCCAGTTGGGTAGGATGCACGTGACAAGTGAGTCAGAGGGAAACGACTTGGAATTACCCATCTGCAAGGACAAAGAAGAATGCCGGCTCAGAAAAGATATGCTCATTCTAAAGAAGAATGAAATGGATGTAAAGAGGAAATGTTATCCTTATTTTCTCCACCTATAGCTTCATGACGAGGCTGCATCCAGCCTGTTGTATTACCTGGTCTTGGAGATGGGTCAAACTCCAGTTCTAGCTTTTATGCTCTCCTTTTGACTAACAGAAAACCTAAGTACTCCTCACCAAGCACTGTACGTCCTCCTTCCCTGTCAGACATCTGCAGGAAAGCGGCTCTGACATTTGCTTCCTAATGTGTCCACCAGTGTAAATGGAGTGCAGTTATAGGCTCTATTCAAGAAGTGAATGAATAAATACCTACTAAGAATTCCCATTTGTAAGGAAGAAAATACACTGGTAGGGAAGAAAAGGGACATTTTTTTTTTTTTTTCTGGGTGTACTGAAACTTGCTGAAGTCTGAAATCAGGGTGGGACATCAGTCTTTTTTTCTAATAGATGGATAAGAATGCTCTTTCATGAAACGATACAGGAGTTTGTAGCCTGTCCAATATCTGTAAGATGGGGACATTGACACTCATTTTCCAGGGCAGAAAGTCTACTGTAACAAAAAAGAATATAGCAATCTCTATATTCCTTGGCACATAAAACAGACTTAGCACTCTGTAAAGAAGCAAAACCACTCTCGAAGCAGGTTTATCATTGTAAAGTTATCAGAGGTATTGGCAGTGTGACATCTTCTGACCAAAAGTGGTGTTACACTTAAAAGTAGTGGAAGAGACAGAAGAGCAGAATCCAAGCAAACCTAATGGAACAACAACCTGACATATCATACCTCATGAAGGGTCTCTCCTACACAAGGAAAAATCTAAGTCTATAGACAGCTGCAGGATAAGGTAAATATAAGGAAAATGAGGGGTTGTTTAATGAGGCAGAGAGAGGGAGAGAGGGAGAATCAAATCAAATCAAACGTAGTGCATTAGTAATCTGAGTCATAGCATGGAAAGGTCCTCTCAAAGTGAGAAACACAGCTTTATGTCCACAAACTTGATTATTTCTATCTCTAATAAAGGATCTCAGTCCAAACATTTACTGGGCACAGAAATACAGATAAAATTTATTATAAAGCAGGTACCAAGAGTTAAGTGCTTCAAGTGAGAAAGTGGGCAGTGCTACCCAGGCAACAGCCTGGAGCATGACTTTAGATACATTTTTTTTTATTTTAAAGAGAACAAAAAATATTGGACAAAACATTAGAAATTATACAGAGATTTCAAAAACAAGATGACAGGCATTCAACAATAGTTGCTATATTGAGCTTAGATGGGCATCTGAGACTGAGCACACACTTCTCAGATGAAGAAAGATAAATGGTATATATATGAAAAAATGTTAAGCGGTGTCGATCATTGGAGAAATGAAAATTAAAACAACATTGAGATTCCATCATATGCTAGAAAAAAATTGCCGTTATCAAGAAATCAACCTGGCGAGATAGCTCAGCAGTCTAAAGTGCCTGCTTAGGCAAGCTTAGGCAACCTCAGGGACCAGAGTTTGATCCCTGGCACCATATGCTGAGCCAGCCCCACCCCCAGGGTAGCCTGAGCTGGCAATAAAAAGAAAAATTAAAAATGGGGGACACCACTCGGGACTTCCCTCCTGTCCCTCTCTTGGATAAGAACTTTCTTTCCCTCAATAAATATGTTCTGCTCATTGCAAAAACAAATCAACCAACAGCAAATGCTGGAGGGGCTGTCAGGAAAAAGGAAATCTTTTGCACTGTTAGGGGGAATGGAGACTGGAACAACTACTGTGGAAATCAGTGTGGAGATTCCTCAGAAAATCCAGGATTAGAGGTTCCATTCAACCCAGCTATTCCCATCCTGGGTATTTTTTTCAGAGGAATGAAAAACATCATCATAACATGGTAATATATGTGCTCACATGGTTATAGCAGAGCGAATTGTCATATATCAACCTTGAAAACAAGCTGCAGTGGGTTGCAAACTGATGGTCAACTTGCTACCTCAGCTGAACTGAGCTAGCATGGAGCTAGGTGTGAGAAGTGCACCTGACGATTATTGCTGGCAGCCTAAGAGGCAGAACAGGAGATGTTGAGAGGCTGCTGGGAAGCTGTTTGGAGACGCTGTTGGATCTTGCTGGTTCTTTTGGGCTGGTCAGCTGAAGGACCTTGTCATGATGACTTTCCTGATGAATGTGGCTGTTCTGGTAGGAGGAGGAGCTTGGCCCACATTATCCGAGAGAATAGCTAGCATTCATTTTGAAGGAGCTCTGGTTCTCATTTTGAGCACTGCTTCCTGGCTTCAGAAAAGAAGATAGTGCACTGCTCAGCATCTTGGAGAAGCTTGTCATGCTGGCTTTTCTGATGGGAACCCAGCTTTCCTCATTACTGGAGGAGCATGGGACCTGAGTGTTGCTGAGGGTGGCTATGGTACTTTTTGGGGTAGCTCCAGCTCTTTTTTTTTTTTGGTGGGACCGGGGTTCAAACTCACAGCCTTGCACTTGCCAGGCAGGCACTTGTGCCACGGAGCTATCTCCCCAGCCCCAGCTCCAGCTCTTTGAGGCACAGATCCCTCAGCCTGCTAGCAGAGATCCTTCATCCCACTGGCATAGATTTTCTAGCTTTTTTTCTGACTCTTGGGACTTCCCACTACAGCTTTGTGAAGGTGGCCTACATATGACATTGTCCTAGACTCTAGGCCTCGTTGAACTTTGTGGGAGGCATTGTTAGGAGATCTAGGTTTTCAGTGAATTCATGCAGGACACTATAGTGGGGATCAGGCCTGCAGCTGGTTTCTTTGGCCTTTATTGTGTGGATAGATTTCCTGCAATCTTGGTAAATGATTCTTTGGGTGATTGATTATAAAATAATCTTATGAAGTGTGTCCTATATTGTATTGTTCCCTTGAAAAACCCCAAACCACATTGCAACTCAAATGTGTATCAACTAAAGAATGGATGAGGCCCCGCAGGATGGCTCAGTGGTCTAAAGGGCCTGCTTGGGAAAGCTTAGGCGGCTAGAGGGACCGCGGTTCGATCCCTGGCACCACATGCTGTGCCAGCCATGCCCTCAGGGCAGGCTGAGCCAGCCATAAAAATAAAAACAAATATATAAACAAAAAAACCCCCAGCCCAGCAGGATGGCTCAGTGGT
>PVJA010009505.1:12147-60490 GCA_004027025.1 Myocastor coypus
AATATCTGAAAGGTACAAAAGATAGCAAATAGTGTTAGGTTTTTCAGTGCAGTAAAGAGAGAGGAAAGATAAAAGAAGCATTTGGGGAGGGCACAGGGAAGATCATAGGAAAGGAGAGTGATTTGGAGCTTCTGAGGGCCTGATGAGGAGAATAAAGGCTACATAGGGTCAGGATAGAGGTAGGGCTTAGTGAACAACTGCATGATGTGGAAGACAGTGATTGGGCCATGTTTGGGCAGGAGGCGGGAACAAGTGAAAAGGAAGTAGAAAGTTGTAATTTGACCAGGGAGGAGGAAGGCGGAGCATAGCACATAGCCTCCAAGGGCCTATGCCACATTGGCTCACCAACATGATGACTTAGCAGAATTTTTTATTAATGCAGAGAAAACCCATCATTCCCATCTTTTGGTTATATGAGGCAATGACTCTTAAACTGCTTTCTGCTATGTACAGGCGCTATCATAGGGGGTGAGAGGGCAATGAGCATTGCTTGTAAATAGGGCAGTGTTGGGGATTTCTGCTAGGACAATGTGTTTTTTGGAGGTGATTGCGTGGATCCTGGATTGCATAAAAGTAAAAAAAAAAAATGTTTAAAATATAATCAGGTTATTATTGTGATTAGAGGGCCCAAAAGGAAGCAGGAAAGGTGTCCATGGCCTGAATGTGTCATTTCACTATGACTTTTTTTTTTTTGAATGAGGGATTGAACTCAGGCCCTTGTGCTTGCCAAGCAAGCACTTATTCTACTGAGTTATCTCCCCAGCCCATTTCACTGTGATCTTGGAACTGCATAAGGGTATCAGCTTTCTAGTTCCTGATGTTCATGCTTTGGGGCTCAGGAACATGGGTGCCTAGGGAAGTGCCTTGAGTCTAGTTAGCGATTAGGGAAGGAACTGAAGCTAAGGTAGATGCAGTTCTAGGATAAGTTTGGTGAGGTGGGTTTTCAAGAGCCTGTTTGCCTCTGTTAGATGATTAGATGTACTGGCTAGTGTATCTTGCCCTTTTTTTGAATGTCTTTGTTTGTTAATCTACCATCTGTGAACTATATGTCAGAATAGTAGGTGTAGCGACATTATTGATAACCCTGAGATCTTGAGCTAAATGATAAGAGCCATCAGGTTTAAGTACAGAAAGAATGGGAGTATGGTGAGTGGGCAGCTTTAAGGAAAGCACTGGCAAGGAGACAATGAGGAGTCACAGGCTTGAGTCTCCATCAGTATTGAGAGGCTATTGGATAATGGGGGATACAAGGGCAGGCTGAAGGACCGTTGGGCTGAACTAGCACCGGGGTAGCATGGGTGGCACAAGTAGGGACCAGAAGTCTCCCAAAGGATATAGTCAACAAAGAAAGCCACAGGTAGGATCTGGCTATGTATTGAGGTTGAGTTTGTAGGATAAACACTGTGGAAAGAGGTAAAGGAGAAGTGGAACTACTGGATGAGATCTCTCCCAGTGAGAGGTGTAGGGCAGGCTGGGATTACAAGGAAATAGAGTAACTCTAATAGAATACTCTAATAGAGTAACCTGAAAGTTCAGGAAGAACCCTCTATGTGGCCTCTGTGTCAATAAGGAAGGTGTCCTACCTGAGATGTCCAGTGAGACTCAGGGCTTGGACAAAGATACCTCAGTGGGGGTGTGGACCCTGACCTTTGTTGTTACTTTTCAGTGTCAAGACCGAGCAGATCACCTATTGATGAATCTAGCTTCAGTGAATTCTCCTGTGAGGGTAGGGAAGTAGATGACTTACCTGATCTCTACTGAAGAGGGGAGTTGCACTTTCGGTGACCCTGAGATGGATGTATTCTTTCAGACTCTTCTAACTTTGTAGCTTGTGGCTCTTATCTGGGGCCAACCAATCAGGCTGAAACAGAGGAAGTGACTTTTTTTTTTTTTTACGTTGAATTAGGTACAGAGTGGGGAGGGGTGGGATGCTTCTGACTCCAATTTCTTTCTTGTGGTGCAAAGTGGGGTGGGTAGTGACATACTGAGGTGGCTGAGGGAGGGGTGAACAACAGGCTCAGCTGGGAGAACAGGAGAGAAAGGGCCTGCATTTTGTGGGTTGCTGTCCTTGAGCACCCCATTGCAGAGGGAGTGAGTGTATCAAGCTGGGGAAACAATGTGTTGTTAGGTGTTCTTGGACTGTACTTTGTCCTAAGTTGAGAAACTTGCAAAGACTGTGGATGCCAGCTGGCGGGAGAGGACAGAGTAGACCAACAGAAGGGTGATGAGGAAGACAAGGGTGAAGGGGAGAGCAGAGGGGCGAAGTTGTAAATGTCAGACTGTGAGGAAGGGTGAGACGCAGAGGGGTTGAAAACCTAAGACTGCAAAGTGAAAGTGGTGGTGGCCATGTGGGGGATCTCATTTGGTTGAGGGTGAGGACGCTGCGTGGGCTGCGGGTATGGGGCGGAGATAAAAGCAGGATGAACATCCTGGGGAGGGGGTGAGCAAGTGGGGGAGGGGTACACCCTGAGAGGAACAAAGGCTTTTAATGAATTTTTGCTGATTTGCTCTTGTGATAACAGATGTTTTAACTGTTTTGGTTTGATGCTATCTCTGAGCCGCAAGGAACTTAAATTGGCCAAGAGATAGCCAAGCTGTATATTTTGGAGTGCAGGAGGAGTTATTATCCTTCTTGTGAACAAATGAATGGTGAGCTAGAGGCCTAGCCTGAGGTTGAAATAGGTGGTCTGCAAACCCCGGAAGGAGCAAGAAGTATCGTATTGAGCAGGATGCGAGAAGAGAGAATATGCCCAGTGTATGTTCCCAGTCATTGTTGGAAGACAGAGGCTCTGTCCCAGAGGACCACGAGGACACAGTATCCCAGAGGACTGTGGAAACACAGTTGTCCTAGGAATGTTCCAGAGGACTGTGGAGACACAGTTGTACCAGAATGACCTAGACCACCATAGGGAGAGGCTCACTTGGGAGGATAATAGTTAGTTGGCAGTGGACAAGGGCTGGCAACTGCAAATGTTGTCAAAAAAGAAAAGGGCTCAGTGGCAGGGGACCCTAGACCAAGAAAGAGAGAAAGTCTTTTCCTTTAGTAGGGCTTCATAGCCTGCTCAGCCTGAGTCATGGTATCCAGTATTAGATTTTTCAGCTCAGTAAAGAGTCAGGAAAGATAAAAGAGGCATTTATTGTGGGCACAGGGATGACCACAGGAAAGGAAAGAGATGTGGACCTTCCAAGGGATTGGTCAGGGGAACAAAAGCTAAACAGGGCCAGGATGGAGGTAGGCTCAGGGGGCAGTCCGCATGACGTGGAAGACAGTGATTGGGCCATGTTTGGGCAGGAGGCAGGAACAAGAAAATAGAACTTCCTGAAAAGGAAGTAGAAAGTTGTAATTTGACCACCGAGGAGGAAGGCGGAACATAGCACATGGCATCCAGTGGCCTGTGCCATATGGGCTCCCCACCATGATGACTTAACAGAAACATTTATTATTGCAACAAAAACTTATCAAAGGAGAAACAAAGTACTCAAAAGGAAAGAACAATTGGGATACGGGAAAAGAGAAAATAAAGAAGAAAGGAAAAAGATGTTTGTATTTATACATATGGTAGCCAGGATGATTCTTCTGCTAACTTTTATTTTTTACTGAAGGGAACAGTTAATGATTAAAATTTCTGTTTTGAACAATTTTACATGTGTATATCTGGTAATCTGAGCAACTACTTTGAAGACAACAGTGCAATGAAATGTAAAAATGCAGACATTTTATAATCTGAATTATAGATGAGTTAAAACCTGTAAAGGTAAACTGATAAATCAAATTAAGATAGCTACCATTAATAATGCAATCATTCTTGCTATTCTTTATATATATATATATATATATATATATATATATATATATATATATCTCCATGTTTTATCCTCTCTCTCTCTCTCTCTCTCTATCTATCTATCTATCTATCTATCTCCTCATCCCAATTTTTCTTTCCTTTGGAGTAGTTTATTTCTTTTTTTTACTATATCTGTCATACCTTTCAGATATTATTTACTCTTTCAGATTCTTCCACTAGGGAGACAATAGAAAGTTTATACAACCAATTGAGCCATTGGACCTCAGCAAGAGTCTGAATTAGCAAAACTTGTTCTGATTATCAACTTATAAAATTCTCACATTTTTTTTGAGGATTATGTATTTTGTTTGATCCAAGAAACAAACTACAATGAAGGTGTGCATTTAGAAAATGCATCACTGCTATTGTAACTGTACCTGTGTTGATACAAGGGACATAAACTGGTGCAAAGCACAGACAGACCGTGGTCAGTCCTAAGGGACATCATTTATACATTAGAGGGATTCTGCATCTCAGAAAGCTCAACAGTGATACTCAGCACTAAACAAGGGACTAGGTTTTAATGTTCTTATATCAATGAGCTGTGAGATGTTGGTTGCTTCAGGGTAGATACCACTGTAGGTGAGGCAGTTCCTTTAACTCAAGGAGACTCATGAGGAAGAACCATTTGCTGTCAAGGGTGCCGAACGCTTCTCTGCACTGTGCATTTCAGCTACTGTCTGCTACTTTGGCTACCCTGATTTCACATGTACATTTTTAAAGATGCTTATTGGTCAGTGGTGATTGAAGAGACACAGAGAAGTCTGTTGTATTGGCCTGTGTCTGTAGACGTAGCACTTGGTAGGCTAAAACAGAAAGTTTGAACTCCAGGCCAATCTAGACTACGTAGAAGACTCAAGACCTTGTCTTCCTAAACAGAGGGAGAGACAGAGAGAGAGGGAGAAAAAGTAGGAGAGAGAGAGAAAGAGAAAGAGATAAGAGACAAGAAGCAGAGACAGAGACACAGAGGCAGAGACAGAGACAGAGGCAGAGGCAGAGGCAGTAGCAGTGTACGTTATTACCAATCCCCTCACTGCAGTTGGCTGTAAGAGGGAACTTTCAGCATGCAGAACATGTTTGGACAGTTACCTCTGGAGGCCTCTCTGGAGTGGATTATATTACAGCATCAGATTAAGTTCTGCTTCTTTCTGCTTCCATGAGCTGGAGAAAAGAAACTCCTGTAGAGTGACCAATGGAGCCCAGAGTGGTGGTGTTAAGAGGATCTGAGCCACTGCATTTTTTTCTGCTTGTGCCTACCCTCTGGGCTGATCCTAGATGTTCCATTTCCATATCACATGTACTTCGTGTAGGTCTGCCTTGTTTATCACTTAAAGGATTTGACAGAATTCAACTCGTGATTGGCTGTTGATAGTGAATGTCACTTGATTTCCTAGAATTGTGAATTTCTCTTTACCAGGGCTCGGTGGCAGGCCAGAAACACAGACACATTATGACTTCAAAAATTATTTTGAGTAGTGTAGAATGTGCTACTTTGTCCTAAAAACGTGAATAGTCATTTCGCTTACTACGTAGACAAGGACTATGCGAGACAGAGCATGTGTGGGGGACACTGCATCCTGTCTCCTCTCTCTCCATCCCCTCTCTTTGTCTCAGTGAACCTAAATATGAAAACTGACTGAAGGTCGGAAACTATACTGAACATCGAGGGCTTTTGCTTTGGGAAAGAGCCGGGTGTGGCCTTCAGCTGAAGGGACTCTCTAGAAGGGGGCGGAGTTTTTCAATACTGTGCTCTTGTTACACACATATAGAAGTGGCAAAGTGTTGGCCAGCCACTTCCTGGTTTTAAATTGAGGAGGATTTCAAGGTCATTTGACTACCTATTTCAAATACAATTTCAGGGAGATGTGAGGTTGAAGTTCAGTTTTCCTTATGTTTATTCTCTACTGTGAACAATGTTGACACAGTGATGGTTATTTTAAGGGTTCTATGTTATAATTTTGTTATTTCCATGGGAATTTTGTTTCAGTTTTTCCAATATACAGGTTTCCTTTTCATGCAGAATGACAGTTCATTTCAACCAACTCTTTCAGAGGCTAGTTTCAGTAATACATTGTGTGTCTCTTTAGGTTTGAAAAAAATAGAGGTCCTACGACCGACCTGACAGCTCAGTGGACTACAGTGCCTGCTTCAGCAGAGTACAGTGGCTGGGATTAGATCCCCAGTATGCAGTGCCAACTCTGCCTTCAGAGTGTGCTGAGACAGTGATTGAGACTGGGCGTAGTAGTGTGCACCTATAATCTCAGCACTTTGGGAGACTGAAAACAGGAGGATCACTATGAGTCTGAGCTATGTAGTGGCACCGTATAGATCCTGTATCTTCTTTCCTAAATGCATTAAAAAAATAAAAGGATCTTTAATTCTTAGAGGACTAAAGGAAAATAAATGAACAATAAATACAACCCATAGTTGTTTTTTTTAACCTTTTATTTATTGTTTGGTTCAGGGTGCTGAGATTACAGACATGCACAACCATGCCCGGTTTCAGTGTCTGACTTGGTGTGGGTCTGGCACAGTATTTGGTACTGGGGAAAGAGCCTGAGTCTTTGCACTTGCCAGGCTATTCCCTACAACTTATAGTTCCAAATGAATTTTGTTCCTTTTGGTGGCTGAAGCATCTCTACTAATTTTGGAATTTTTTTCCTTCAATTCTCAAGTTTCAAATCAACCTTATATACCACTGAGATTTACACTCTAGAAGAAAAAAGCATCAAGCCAAGGGACAGCTATGTCAGTAGCAAGCTCTTTATCTCTTTACAATAGGGCAACAAATTGCAGGTCCACTGATCTGGATGCCATTGAATGAGCCCAGCACATGGCTCATAGCACAAAGCTCCAAAGAAGATGTGTGTAGAATCACACACTAGTACAATATTTAAAAGATCCAGAGTCAGTTAATATAAACATTATGGTTTAGCAAAAGAGGATTTTAGTGAGTTTGAACATTCAAACATACTGAGTGCTCAATGTGGCATTTATTTCAATGATAAAAAAATTCGTCAAAGTGCTCTTGAATGATCACATGATTTCGCATCCTGTTCCATCTCACTCACCTGATGATGTTTAGGAACTTTTCTTTCTGTTCCAATCCATATTTGTAGACAAAGCCATAAGGGACACATTTGAACATATGATGGACAAAAAGAGCTAGTGTTGATGTGATTCCAATCTCATCTACTCATTTAGTGTTTATGTGGGTCCTTGTACTATTGTTAAATGCAAAATAAAATTTGATGAGTGCCTTAAGAATAGTTTTATAAGTTATTCTTAGAGAACTTTGAAATGAACATATGAAAGATTCAGGAATTATTTTACTGCTTTTATATAGATAATGAAATTATGAGTTTTTTTTCAAGGAGTTTTAGAAGGTTTTGAAAGCAGACTTGGCATAGTTCCCTTTTAGCATCAGGAGAGTGCTGGTTACTTGTTAAGTGGTGTTTGGCAAAAGTGGTAGAGGATTTCTGATTGTGTGTTCTCTTACTCTTACCATGTGTGATCCATACCTATTATGGTTTATGTCTAGTTGTCCCCTCAAAGCCTCATGCAATCATGGGCGGAAACTTCTAGCATTTGAGACTTCAGTGATGATCCACTGGGATGACGTTTTTTACTACTGTTGGGATTATGCTCTGAGTATTGCTGAGGCTATGGGTGTGGCCTGATGTAATTTAAAAAGAAAGAGAGACTGGAGCTGTTGCTGTCTGCTGCCCTGTTGGGTTGGCTGCCTCTGTCACCATTTTGTTGCTGTTCGGCCGCCATGAACTGGATGCTCTCTGCCCTGTTCCACTCAGCCTTGGACCAGCCAAGTATGGACTGAAACCTCCACAAACTGTGAGCTAAATAAACCTTTCCTTCTTTCATTTTGAGTGTTGGGTATTTGTCCCAGCAACGAGTGAAAAGTAACTAAGACAATACCTCATTCAAAACATTCCTAAACTTGACCATAGAAAACGCACATCTAACTAGAGAGTGGGGGGGGTGGGGTTAGGGTGGAAGCAACATAGCTATTTCACACTTCTCTGGTCCACAGAAAGATGGAAACAGGAAAAAAGTGACTAAGACTTCTTCAAAAACACAATGTTTCTTCACTGTTTCGCTTGGGCAGTTGACCAATAAAAATTCTATATTATTAAAGAATAAAGCACTATATTATTAAACAGTGGAGTTTAATTAATGAAGACAATTAACGTGTATGTTGCCCAATGTAGTTATCTTATGTATGTATAAAGACATTCAGGTTGTAATTTTTGGCAGATTTCAAGGGTAGAGCATTGCTAACTATAGTCAACTTTTTTCATTCCTTAATCACTACTATCAGCCTGTTTATCTACTTTCATCAGATTGTCTATTTAGATTACACAGGAAAGCAAAATCATGCATTATTTGTCTTTCTATCTGGCACATTTTACTGACCACAGTGCCTTATAGGCTTATCTACACTGTCACAAGAACAGGGTTTCCTTCTCTTTTAATCCTGAGTAATGCGTGCGCGCACACGCACATACACACACATACACACAACCAGATATATCACATTTTATTTATATATTTGTCCACCAGAAGGCCTATAATTCTTTCCTGTGTCTTCTCAGTTTAAAGTTTTCTGCATTCTAAATGAGATCATAGATGTGTTTCCAACATTCGTTTTATAGTTATATTCAGAAGTGGTATTTCTATGCCATGCAGTTGTCTATCAGCACTTCAAACTTTTCCGCAGTAGGGGAACACTTTTGATTCACTCCAACAGTACACCAATATTCCATTTTTTCCATATTATTACTGATATTTGTTAAATCTTGTCTTTTTGATAATAACTATTTTGGTGTGATGTGATGCCTCATTGTGGTTTTGATAGAAATTTCTCAATCAGAGATACCAAGTACCTTTTTTCATGTATTTGTTGGCCACTTCTATATTCTTTTATGAGTAAGATATTTTAGTTCTCTTTGTCACACTACCAATTTTTCTATTTTGGAAACATATTACAAAGCTATAGTATCAAAACATTATGATACTGTTGTAAAATTAGACACATGAAGCAATGGAGCAGAATAGGAAATCTCTAATGAGTCCACTTACGATCAAACGAACTTGGCAACAACGACAAGAACACCATGCAGAAGACAGAGCCCATTCAATAGGTTATGTTGGGAAAACTATGGTTACATACAAAGAAAGAGAATTAGACCCTTATCTCATATGACACACACAAATCAACACAAATCGATCAAAGTCTTTCTTATATGTAAGATCAAAATCTCTAAAGCCACTGCAAGAAAACTTAACAGCAAGCTTTTGGGTATTGTTCTAGGCAGTGCTTTTTGTTTTCTTGTTGTTTTTGATGTAACACTAAAAGCTAAAAGCGAAACAATGATGAATGTGATTACATCAAACCTCAGTGTTTGTGACTAGCACAGAATTTGACTAATGGAGCAGAAAGACAATGTACAAAGTCAGAAAATCATAGGTTGAGAAGTTATTAATGTCTAAAATGTACAATCAGGCCTACAGTTCAATAACAAAAACTATTAAACCAACTTTAAAAAAGAGTCCAAATGCTTTGGATTTCTCTCTCTCTCTCTCTCTCTCTCTCTCTTTCACACACACACACACACACACACACACACACGCACGCACGCACACACATACACACACTTACACGAGCAGCTTATACAGTGTCAGAAAATGCAAAAGATAACTAAATTGAATTCTATGGTTGGCAGTGGAGTAGGAATTCATTTAATGATATTTAATTCCTTAGCTATTTTTATGTATCATAGGACTTTCTTTTGAGTAACATTTGCACTAAAGAATAAGCTTGTAACTTTCTTTTTCTTACTGTGATTGAAACTGTCCATGCACTATCACGTAAACTGCAGAACGTTCACATATAATTCTGTGACTTACCTGACGTTATTAGAGCACATAAGCTTTCTAAACTTCTCTAACGGAAGGAAGACTCTCAAGACATCAGGAGGAACCATAACAAGATAATAATAGAAAACAAAACAAGAAAGTACATTGCTTTCCATTACAGTTTGTCTATTTGCTGAGCCTCCACATTGTAATGCCATTTATTTATATTTTTGTCACATTTTTAATACCTTTATCTCTATGACACTATTTCTCCACTACATCTTACAAAACAGACAATTCATTATTTTAAGCAGGCATGTCCACTAGAATTATTTCTCCTAATGTGGGTGTCTTAATAATTTCCCAAAAGCTAATGTTTAATTCTATGTTTAACCTGGAGGTTATTTGTAGAGGATATTAACATTTTGATTAACTAAGTGTGTGTGTGGGGGGGAGATTGTCTGTGATTGGTGCGCTCCATTGAAGTGATTGAAACAGATTTCAGCCTGGATGAAGAGTGTGATTCTGCAGCAGTTTGTTTAGGCTTCATGTGCACCACTGTTCCTCCAGTTATCCACCCTCTCAGCGTGTGGACAGAAATAACGACTTTCTGAGTCTTGAATCAATAGACCCACAGTACAAATTTTGAGCTTACATCTGGAATTCTATCACTTGGGAGGCTGAGGCAGGAGGATCAGTGAGAGTCTGAAACCAGTATGGACTACAAAAGTGAGCTGAAGGCCAGCCAGAACGACATAGTGAGACCCTGTCTCAAAAAGAGAAAAAATTTGAGCTTCACATCCTTAATGATAACCACATAAGCAAATATTTTATAATCTTTCTCTATATACTATTATATAATATATGCACATATTGCATATGTCATACAATACTATCACATAAATTATGCACATATTGCATATATTATATAATATCAATATAGTGCATATATTATACATGTGTATATATTATATAATTCAACATATGATACATGCATAATACCTAATGTGACTGTGTGTATATTCTACATGTATATTTTTTAGACCTGTTTCTCTGGAAAATCTTAAAATTGCTATAAAACTTAGATACTCAAGGTAGACAAAACCTTATTTTAGAGATTTTCTTGAGATTAGATTATTTGCTTCTCTCTCTGACTATATCCTAGGTCTTTAAATACCTCTGCTTAGCTAGCAGAGCATACCTAATGGACAGATTTTATCTCTAATTGCACTGGCAGGACAGGTTTATGACTGCACATTGGCCCTTTCTGGAAAGTGACAGTGAGAGCCACTTCTCTCATGTGGCGTCCCTGAATACAACAATAACTAATAGAAAAGGAAAACAGTGGAAATGACTAAAAATATTAATATCAACCATTTTAGAATAAAGATGACAGTCTATGGATATTGAAGAGATAAAGGAAAACCTTCTAGAATCATTACCAAAACCTGAGTTTTCTTTTCAAAGTCTTACTTAACACATTTTTACCTGAAGAAATTAGTCAGATACACAGAATAATTTGAACTTTCATATTTTTACATAATTATGTCTTTATTTCTTGTATGAGCTAATTAACATACAAAGAAAATATAAAAATATCCTGGTTATGTGATTCTAAAATACTTAAATGTGCCTGCAAGTCATGCACTTTTTTTTAGTTATAGTGAGGAACTGAAATTTACCTATTCTGCTCTTCTTCCAGAAGTGACTAGTATTTTTTCTTTTTGTTCATGAAAAATATAGACATATAATGACTATCTTGATATGTCTTTCATTTTAAAAATTATATAGAAGGGGAAATGTTAGCCAGATTGATTTTGCAATCACATTGGCTTTCTCCTGAGGGCTTTTTTCTCTGGATGTCCCTGATCAAATAACTTTTTTTTTTTTTTTTTTATCTATCATCGATAAAGTTCAGTGTTGCTAAAAGTCAGATAACAATATTTAATGGCCAAATATTTAAAGTTTCTCTTATTCAGTGAAAATTTACCATACAAAAGTAGGAAAATATGTAGTATATTAAGAAGAAACAGCTATGATAGACATGATGTGATATATACCGCAAATGTGTCTAATAAAGGAAAGAAAAGAGGCTGCAGAGACACCTAAGTGCCTGCCGGGCCTGAGCAAGGACCTGGGTTGAATCCTTGGTACCACAAGGTAAGCCGGCCCCAGAAGCCCTGACAGCCACAGAAACTAGGCCTAATGGAGCATGCTGGTGATCCCTGCACTGGGTACATTGAGATGGGAGGATCACTATGGGTCTGAGTTATCCAGTGAGCCCCTGTACCAAATGAACAGATAAATAAGAGACGTTTTTAAAAGAAAGAAAATATGCCTTAACATAGCCATAATAGTCCTGCAAATTATATTCAAGTATTTAAAAAGACATAAATATGGAGATGAAAATAACAGAGATGTTAAAAAGGGCAAAAAGAAATTCTAGAGATAAAAACTATGATGACAAATACAAAAATTATTACAGATTAGTAGAATACCATTTACAACAGAAAAAAATCCAGTGGAATGGGAAGCATAAGAACAGAAAGCAAAAATGAGATAAATATGTTTGTTCAAAGCACAAAGGAGGTAGAGAACATAACAAACGGGTCCCTTGTCTTTAAGATAATATTCAATGATGGAAAACACACATAGTAGGGTACTAAGATGAGCTCTATTTGACGATGGAGGTGTCAATAATTATTTTATAGGCTTATGTGTTTTTTTTTTTAAATCAAGCTACTTTCTAAAGTGCAACGCAGAGAAAGTTATTACTAGCTTTTTGTTCCCTTAATTTGATTAAAGCTTTTAATATACAGTAGTTCCAAATACAAAGTGTCTATTGAGCTTTTTTTATGATTACAATTTGAAGTGGATGCTGTCTGTCTTAAAATGTTCTTTCTTTTTAATCAGCTATCTGTCTAACAGAGCTTTATTTCTGGAGAATATTGAGAATCCATGGTACACCTAAGATTTCTTATATATTACTGAAGTTTGGCATTTTCTGAAGACGTCATAAGTAGCTATATATATATAATTATATATATGTATATATAATCTATACATATCTCTGTCTGTCTGTCTGTCTGCCTGTCTATTTATCTATCTATCTATCTATCTATCTATCTATCTATCTATCTATCTATCTATCTATCTATCTATATGGGCAACCCTGAACTGATCCAACAAGAGCAACCAAAAGATACATATGAATAATGTAGGCAACTGAGATTTATTTTGGCTCAGGAATTTTTGCAATTAAGCCTGGAGAACACATTTGACATTTGTTAGATAAATATAAGCATTTCTCCAGTTTTCTTATAATTTGTTTCCAATTATGTCATTGTAATCCATTTATCAATTATTACCCATTGAGGACATTGTATTATATTGAAAGGAAGGTAAATCTGTAGTGGATCTTGTCAGATTTTATAGTTTTAAAGGTTATATACATGTTCCTTAGACTTTCTTTCTTTGCAATAGATAGATAGATTAGATTAGATTAAATAGATGCTCAATTTAATACATTTTAGTTTCTTTTCCATAACAATGGGGACCTTGCATAACAAGTTTTCAGTATCTTGCATTCATATTTTCAGAAAGAAAAGGCATCAGCTTATCTTAGGCAGAATTGTCAGTGATTCTGTTGTCACTGGATGTTAGTAGGCCAGCTGAAATATCTTGCTGTATGTATTTTCGTGATCCTTAGACAAACTGGCTTGACAAATTATATTAGTCTCCTAAACACACCAGAAATACAAAAGAACACTTGAAATTGATATACTTATGTTTCCCCAGATTCTGTTGGTTAATACAAGTGAAATGGCTAAACTGAACATCAGGAGGTGGGGCATTCCATTAACTGCAGAGACAAGAAAATCTGCAAAGTCAATGAAAAGTATTAGATGCAAGAGCATTACAATCTCCAGTGCAGTCTCCTACTCAGTTTTTTCATCTACTAAAGACGTATGTTTTCATTACCCTTCTCTTGTTGTTGGGACAAAACACCTGACAGCCAAAGTTAAGAAAGCAAAGGTTTATTTAGCTTACAGTTTGTGGAGGTTTCAGTCCATATTGACCTGGATCTAAGGCAGAGTGCAGCAGTTCATGGCAACAGAAGACGTCAAGGAGCGATGGGAGGGGCAGCAGCCGTGCTGCTAGCTAGCCTCTCTCTCCTCACTGTATTGCAGATTACCTGTCCCAGGGGAGGTGCAGTACCCACACCCACAGTAATCAATCACAAACTCCAAAAGCCACCCCATAACTGCATGAGGCTTAGAGGGCCACCTAGACTCAAACCATAACAAGGGAAAAAGATAAAATTTATGGGGAAACATTATTTGTCATTGACACCAGAGAAAATGAGAGGAATGAGTGAGATTTCTAGCATAAAAGCCGCCAAATTTCTGGTGAATACACTGTTTCATATATCAGTGTTAGTTTCTAGGTAGGAAATTGGTTGGTAAGGATAACTATTTCATTTTTAATTTTTTTAATATTTAGTACAGGATCTACAAGCTCCCACTACACAGATCAGACTTATAGTATCTGCTTATATTCAGCCTCCCAAGAGCTGGGATTACAGGTGTGTTCTACCATGGCCAGTCATTTTTTAAAAACTAATTTTATATTTTTTATTCATTTTAATGAAAAAATGATAAAATAGCAATGAAAGTTTCAAAACAAGTTACTAAGATGGCTACAATAATTAATACCATTCATATTGTTGTCTTCACAGTAGTTATTCAGAGGACAAGATGCAGACCTGTTATCTTGTCTAAGCGATATTAGTACAAACTTTTATTCTCAATGAACTAAGACAAAGTAGCTGTATATCTATGCTACCTCTCTTGGGTATATTATGTAAAAAGCACCTGCTTAGGACAGCTTAGGCAACCGCAGGGACTGTGGCTGGATCCCAGCACCACATCCTGCCCCAGCCCCACACCCAGTGTAGGCTGAGCCAGCCATAATATAAACAAATAAATAAATAAAGGTTTCTAATAGTAGGAGAAAATATCATACCGTGTCTTATAAATAGATTGTAAGTCAGAGATACAGAATAATCATAAAATAAAAAGTATAATTAAACAATACTAATAAAAGTATATCAGTATAATCATAAAATAAAAAGTATAAACAATACTAATAATTAAACATACTAAGAAAAGTAATTAAATACTAATATAATTAAAATTAAAACAATATTTCAAAAACAATGTTCCAAAGTTCAAATCATGAGCCCAACTTAGAGGCCAAAATGGTGTGTATCATATGTATGAATCTGTAATCAATTCAGAGTACTTGCACAATATGTGAATCGGCTAATATATACAAAAATATCAATAAAAATATCAACTAAGAGAAAGTTTTCATGATAGTAAATAAGTGCTAAGAATAAAACGAAACATAAATACTGGAGTAGCAAATATATTATGAGAACTTCTAACAGTTTGAGGACAGGATACTGCACAAAGTTCTAATGTTGTGTAAGTAGACAGTGTGCAATATGGTGGCCAAGCATCACTTATGACCATGCTCAGTCTTAATCACAGTTTCAGCATACCCCGGGGGCAGGACAGGGTGGCACAATGGAGATTGAACCCCTGCAGCTGCATTCTGCCTAAGCAGTTGCTTTAGTCCATTGAGCTGTCTGGCCAGCTCCAGGTAGAAAATTAGAAGTATATAATACTTATTAAATTATTTTTTGCTTAAGTTTTCCAATTTTCTGTCATTTGTGAATAAACAGGTCAATGTGATTAAAATCAAGCATGAAGTGAAGATAAGAAGGAAGGAAAAACCAGAATAAAAACAATTCTGCAGAACCTTGGCTTGAATGAGTGGAACACCTGGTGCTTCGGCATCTCATGCCCTGAAGGAGGACACAGATCAGCACAGCCTCTAACTGCTTATTCTGTTTCCCGCACTGCCACACAAAACCTTAGGCATATTCACTTCAAAAGCAGTTTTCAAATCTTAATCTTAATCTTGCAGTGGGGCAGAAATTCATCTTCAGACCGCTGTTCCTTTCGAGCCTCCTGCTGCTTCTCCTGTAGGGTGGAACACTTGATGTTTCCCCCAACTCTGGCCAGATGTAGTTTTTACTTCTTGGCTACCAAAAATCTCCTTGTGAGCTGAGTTTATCAGCAAAATCAGACAAACTGAGAGGACTTGGAGGAAGTAAACCTCTTGACCAGTGGCGATGTCTGAACAGCTGCAGTGTTTATTCACGACTTTAGTTGTATTCCTGTTTGTCATACCCTTAGTTTCTCTAATTGGTCATTTATACAGCAGCCTATGACCTCATACAATGAACATACGTAATTTTATTCTTATCATCAACAAATTACACAATGAAAAGGTAGATGATTCATAGCAGATCTGTGAAACAGAAGTGCAATATAAATTTCCTACATAAAGCATATGTATAATTTTAATTTCTATAACCATATTAAAAGAAAGGGATACAATATTTTAAAGTACATTTTGCTTGATTTAAAGTATTCTAGAGGGCTAACCAGATAGCTAGACAGACTAAATTGCCCGCTTGGGGAGAGCTCAGCAGCCCAGGTTAGATCCCTTGCGTGCCATCCCTGATGCCAGGAGCACTGAGACTGAGACTGTGGCCTGCGCCTGTAATCCCAGTGCTTTGGGAGGCTGAAAACAGGAGAATCACTGCGAGTCCAATCTGCATAGTGAGACCCTGCAGAAATTGTCCTAAATACATACAAAAATAAAAAAAAAATATAAATATGAGCATTTCAAAGCACAATCAATATATAATTGTTGAAAATCTATGTTTTCCAAATCCAGTGTGTGTTTCATAGTTATTGAAAGCATGTCTCCACTGGCATTTATCAAATGAAGTGATCAATAGCCAAAGATCACTAGGAGCTAGGATGTTCGATAGTAGGAGTCATTGGATTTTTATGCTAATATGTATTTGTGTTGAGACAGAGTCTCACTGTATATGCCAAGCTGGCATTAAATTCACTATGCAGTCTTAAAGGGTCCTCCTGCCTCAGTCCACCCTGGGCTGAGATTGCAGATGTATACCAGCTCATCTAAATTTGCTGATATTTTTATGTGTAGATTATTTGTAAATATTGTGAAGAGAATTATGGTTATACTTTCCTAATTTCCTTTAGAAACTTCAACTTATACCAATAATCACTACTAGATTTTCTTCATTGTGTACTTTGGGGGAACAAACAACTGACATTTCCATCTTCCAGTATATATATATATATATATATATATATATATATATATATATGTATGTATATATAATCTGAGTATAAGATAAAGACTAAGCAAGTCTGATTTCTATGGCAAAATGTCCATCATCTGAAGATTGATTGAAAAATATATGGTATTTTCATAAATAAATAAATTTTGGGCAGCACCAAGAATCAGTCTCAGGATCTTGCATGTTTTGCAGTCTCAACTCTTATAATTTTTTTTTTAGAAGACTGACTTAAATTCAAAATGCAATTGGGAGAGTTAAAAAATCAATGTTTATTGAAAGTGTTAGTGTTTAATTGTTCGACCAGCCTTACATACCTATGTGTGTTGATCTATACTGACTTGATGATGAAAATATGTAATGCAACCATTGTTAAATTTTTCTTGTTTTGAAATTCTATGCTATATGCACCCTTGACACTGTTTTTTCTACTATTTTTACTCTTAAAAACATAATAAACAAATTTAAAAAATAACAAAATGTTGTTTCCTGTGTAATACCTAGTTCCACTCCATTTCCAGTAAGAAATCCTCCTAACATTTACTTATTATTTTGTACCAGGGATCAAACTCAGGACCTCGTGCTTTAGAGGAAGGCACTAATGCACTGAGCTATCTCCCAGGCTAAGTATTTATTATATGTATTTCTAGAGAGTTTCATACTCAGTATTTTTTTTTCTTTTAGTTTTTTCTTGTTTCAGAACTTTTGTTTGTTTGTTTGTTTATTTTTATGGCCCGCTCAGCCTGCGCTCATGGCAGGACTGGTGCAGCATGTGGTGCCAGGGATCGAACTGCGGTCCCTGCAGCCGCCCAAGGTTTTCCAAGCAGGGGCTTTAGACCACTGAGCCATCCTGCCAGGCCTCAATACTCAGTATTTTATTAGTGTATAATCTGGGTAAAAATTTGCGATGTTCATATACCTTAATCACATTCAGTTCCTCTCTTTTGTCCTTTGCTTCCTCCTCGCCACAGCCATCCCACACCTGGCATCTGACTTTGTGTTTTCTGTCATTTCTCCTTTATTCTGTTCATTTAGTATCTCATAGTTTAGCTTTGTCATGTAAGAGAAGCTGTGAGATTTCACTCTCTGTGTCTCACTTGTTTCTCTGAGCATTATAGGTTACAGTTCCACTAATTCCCTGCAAAATCCTTTCTTGCTTATGGGCAAATAACATTGCATCATATATGCTCACTGTACTTTAGCCATTTCATTGTGAATAGGTAACTATTCTGTTTTCATAGGTTAGCTATTTTCTATGATGTTAATATAAATATGTGTATATATACATGTTTTATAATGACATGAAATCTTAATTTCTTTCAGGAATGTAGACAGATATGTTTATCTTTTTTGTTTTTTTCCTCACAGATATATGTTTGAATAAAGTAGAATTTCTAATCCTAGTTTTTAAAGGAATCCCAATACTGGCTTCTTTAAGAGTTTTAGTAATTTACATTCTTGTGAACACTGATTTATTTTTGTGTGCTATGACTTACTTGAACTCAAGACCTTGTTCTTGCCAGGCAAGTACCTGTACCACTGAGCTATCTCTCCAGCCCTTCCATAAACAATGCATGAGGCATTTTTTTGTTTGTTTGTTTCACTTCATTAGCATTATTTGTTCCTTTCTGTAGTCTAGATGATAGCTATTCTCCCCAGGAGAGGTAGTTTTAGAGTTGTTTTGATTTGTATTTTCCTACTGGCCAAAGATATTGAACATTTTTTTCATGTATTCATTATTATTTGTACTTCTTTTTTTCTGAGATACATCTATTAATTTTAATTGCCTATTTTTGGCTGTTTCATTTGCTTTGGCCAGGATTACTTTTCATTGAGCTCTTTGTACTTTAGACCTCTATAAGAACAGTAGCTGGCAAATTCTTTTCTATTCTGTAGGCTGTCTCTTGACTCCAGTTTGTTTCCTTTGTCGTGAAACACTTTCTAATTGGATGTGATCTCATTGGCTGATTGTTCACTTTATTTCCTGTGCTGTGAGGGTTCTGTGTGGAATGCTTGATTGTTCCTATGAACTCAAGTGTTATCCCTATACTTTCTTCTAGCAGTACCAAACCGTGTTTCTACTATAAGTCCTGGATTCATTTTTATTTTAATTGATTAACAGGTGAGAGGTAGGGCTCCAGTTTCAAACTTCTGAACACTAAATATCCAATTTTCTCAGCATCATTTGTTTACATGTCTATCTTTCTTCCAGAGTATGTTGTTGCCAGTTTTGTGAAAATTAGATGACTGAAGGTCATGGCGTTGTTTCTTTGTGAACTGCTGTAATTTGTTGTTCTACATGTCTAATTTTGTGCCAGTACTAAGGTTTTTAAATCTTATCTTTGTCCCTGATCGAACTCAGGACCTTGCACTGGCCAGGCAGGCACTTGTGCCCCTGAGCTGTCTCCCCAGCCCCCTGTACCATGGTTTTTGATGCTACAGCTTTGAATCAGAACTTGAGATCCAGTGTTGTGATGCCTTTGGTTTTCCTGTTTCAATTCAGTGTTTCTTTGTCCACTTTGAGTCATTTTTTTCCCACATGAATTTTAGAACTATTTACTCTGCTTTGTGAAGAAGGCTGTTGTTATTTTAATAATGACTTATTCCTTTTTATAGTAGGAACATTTTGACATTATTAATTCTAGTTATCAAAGAACTGGGAATGTCTTTAAATTTTTCTAATATTTTCTTTCTCACAAAATCTTTCTTTTCACTGTCGAGGTCTCTTACCTCTGTGGTTAATTCCAAGGCACATAATACTTTCTCTTTTGCATTGATTGATTGATTGATTGATTTGGTATCAGGAATCAAACTCAGGACTTGTGCCCCTGAGCTAGATCCTCAGCCAACATAACATTTTCGGAAGCTTTTGAAAATAGCATTATTTGCTGGTTTTTTTTTTTTTTTTTTCCCCCCCGGTAGGTTCATTTTTGGTGTACACTGTTGATTTTTGCATATTGCTTTTGTTATCCTGTCACTTTGCTGAGTTTGTTTATCAGATATAACATTGTTATACAGGGTTCTGGGTGTTTTATGTAAAAGATCAGAACATTGGCAATTGTAGACAACTTGAGTTTCTCCTGTCCTAGTTGCTTCCCTGTAATGTTTCCACTTGCCTTGCTTTAATTAGCTTTTCTGTTGGTGACATGCAGTACTGGAGCCCTGCCAGGTAAAATGCGAGGTGTTTAATCTGGTTCACAATTCAAAGAACTAGCATCATGGTCACCTGTCTCCAAGGAAAGAACATATCGAGAACAGTAGAACAAGACTGCTGAGTTCATGACAGCCAGAAAACAAGAACATAGAATCGCACAAGGGAACAGGTGAATGACCATACATGGTGCCAAAGTCACACTTCTATGACTGCCCCAGGATTCTGTTAGAGGCCCACCAGTCTTCTGAGTGTTTCTTTATTCCATGAGGCTGATGTGTCAGAACCAAGTCATATTTCACCTCATTGTCAAATTCACACTCAAAAGCATCTCTTTAAATCATAAAGAATCTTCAAGTAAACAGATAAGAAGTTCATAATTCTTCCTAATATATACAAGTTTTGCACATACAAATAGAAATACAATAATCCCTTTCACAAATCTCAGTAGTTCCAGGAAATGTAAAGTCCAAGTCCAAATCTTTCCTGAGACTCAAGACAAATTGTGGCTGTGAGCTTCCATAAATTTAAAATAAGCAAGTATAAAACCCCCAAGGTACAATTGCACAGAGTAAGCGTTCCCATTCCAAAACAAGAATATGGGGAAAGAAAACACTAGGACAGAGTAAGATGTGTATCTAGCTGTTATGGTTTATATCTAGTTGCCTCCCCCCAAAAAAACCTCATGTAGTTGCGGGGTGGCTTTTGGAGTTTGTAACTGACTATTGTGAGTGTGGGTGCTAAGCCTGCCCTGGGGCAGGTAATCTGGATTATAAGGGCTAGCTGGTTGCTCAAACATCACTACCTTTCCTCTGCTCTCTGCCACCGAGGCTACTCTGTGCCTCCATGTGTCACCCTGCCTTGGAGCCCACTGAGTATGAGTTGAAATCCCCTTTAATTGATCCAAATAAACCTTTTGTTCCTTACTTCTGGGTGTTAGGCATTTTGTCTCAGCAGCGACAGAAGAGTAACTGAGACACAAATGTACCAAACATTCGGTCATAGATCCTTGTAGCTGGCATTGTTGTGGCCAGGTAGATGAGAGGTGGGGTCTAGTTGTAGTTCATACAGCCTCTCTCCTGGACTGGCTCATCCTTGGGCTTCCACTTTCTTTAGCAATATTTTCACATTCCTGCCATCATTAATTTCCTACTCTCTCCACTACATATTCAGCATTGTTCCCTTGTTTTACACAGTGCCCTCTCTTGGGCAAGCTGGCTGTCCTCCCAGGTCTTTCTTTGCAATATACATGAAGATTTCCTGATCTCACCACCCAAGTCAACATCACATCAGTGATATCGAAGTTGTTTGTCTTTTTGAGCAGCAGTCAGATCCCCTAAGGCCATGGGTATAGCATCTTTTTAGAGTATGGGTGGCTTAGCAGAGTGAAATAAATCCTAGGTAACCAATTCCTTAAGAGGAATCAGAGCAGTCTTGCAAGGGATGGTGTTCTCAAATAAAAGGTGTATACGCACACTTTTGAACACTTGAGCTTGCAGAGGGTAGCATCTTCCTACTTTTCTTGTTCTTGATATGCTCTCAGGTCATCTTTCTTCTCATCCCTGTACACAGCATTTTTAAATTGTGCCAGTTTCTTTGTATCCATACCCCACAATTTTAGTGAATAGTTTTTTTCTGGACCAATACTTAAAAATAAATTATTTCTTCTCTGCTTCTTTGCCTTGATTCTCATTATAATTTTGACTACTTGAAACCAGACATACTTATGGAACAGCTTGAATAATGACTTTCTTTTAAAATTTTCTGATAGTGTAGCTCACTCTCCAGAATCTTAATTTTCTGCAAAGTCTTAGAACATGGGCAAAATACACATAAATTTTCTGGCCTATTCTGGATGCCAGTGGAGTTCTGGTTCTCACATGAAATCTCTTGATTCTAGCTTTCACTCTCCATATTTCTATTGGGGTCCTGGTCAGCTGAATTTGCACAAGAATCACCCATCCCGCTCTGCTTACTCAATTCTTTTTTATTATTTACTTATTTTTCTGCTTACTCAATTCTGACACTGCTTTATCCTGTATCTCTCAACTCTCCATATTCCTCCAAAAAATCTTGTCCCAAAGGCTCTAACTCCAATGGTCATGCACACTGACAGTGATGTTCCCATTCCTTTTACCGATTTTCTTTGTCAGCTTTCTTCTGATTGAGACATAATATTTGATACTTACTGATTAAAGAGTGATAGATTTCATTTGACACACAATCTAAGGAAATAATAAGTCCATGGGCAGCAGGCTCCAAGAGAAGAGTGCCATGGCAGAGGGCATGGCTGTGTAAAGGTACTCAGCTCATGGTAATTGGGAAGCAGACCAGGGCAACCATAGACAATACCCAAGACTATGACTCCATGACTCAACCAGGTATAGCCAAGACTGTGCCTAGCTACTCTGTTAATGCTATTTCAATCTGATCAACCTGATAAGTCACGATCAATGGCCACTTGCTTCTTGCTGAAATTTCATATACTATATTGAACAGGAAGGGTAAGAATAGACATATTTGATTTCTTCTTGATTTTAGAGCATGTACCTTCAGTTTTTCCATATTCAGTATGATGGTGACTGCTGGATCATCATGTAGAATTTTTATTAACTTGATTTACTGTCTTATTAAACCTGTTACAACAGCAATGTCACGATAAAATGATACTGGATTTTGTGAAAGTCTTATTTTGCATCTACTAAAATGCTCCATGATTGTTAAACTTGGTTCTAAATATGTGGTGCATTATATTTGTGTTTATGTATAGTGAAACATCCTTGTATCTCTAGAATGAGACTGACTTGGCTGTGGTTTATGATCCTTTTAATATGTTGCTGAATTTTCCTCCTGAGGAATTTAACATTTAGGTTAATTAAGAATATTGACTTATATTTTGTGCTTTTGTTGCATTCTTCTCTGGTTTTGGTACAAAGATAATTTTGGCTTCATAAGGTAATTATGGAATTTTTATATTCCTTTTAATTAAATGGAAAGTTTTGGGGAATATTGGCATTGCTTTCTTTTTTTTTTTAATTCAGTGATATATCTATGAGATGTTGTATTTTGTTATTGGTAAAGATTTTATCGCTACATCATTTTTGTTGCTTGTTACTGTTTTGGTCAGGATACTTAAAGCTTTGCAAAAATTGTTAAAATTTTGGAAAGTTATGTGTTAGGTATCATCTACTTTTACTTTACTCTCTTTTGCTTTCAAAATAGTGTATAAAATTTCTCTGAATTTCATTGGCATCTGTTATAATTTTGACTGTACTTTCTAAGAATATTAGCTTGAATTTTCTTTATTTCTTTTGGAAAGTGTTGGTAGGGATTCATCCAGCTTATATATCATACAAAAATGCTAAAAATTTGTTCAATGATCCTTTTCTATTTTTTTAATTTCAGTTTTATTAGTTTTAGCTCTACTTTTCATAGCTTCTTTCATTCTGTTAGTTTTGGAGTTGAGTTCTAGAACCCTAAGAGATATCATTATGTTGAGATTGGGTTATTTTTAAACTAGATCTAGAGTAGACACTGATAGTTTTCAACTTCCCTCTTAGAAATGCTTCTGTTAGGGTCTTCAGATTCACATCAGCTGCATTTTCCTTCTCATTTGGTTGTAAGAAGTATTACATTTATTCTATGGTTTATTCTGTAACCCACTGATTGTTCAAGATTATATATCCAATCTTGATATGTTTGCAGAAATTCTATGTTTTGTTTTGATGCTAATTTATATCTTGATTTCAGTGTGCTCTGATAGAATGTATGAGATTATATAACTTCTTTTGTATTTTTTGAGAATTGATTCATGATCTGCAAGACAATATATTTGAGAGAAAATTCATGAGCTATTGAGAATGCAATTTGCTGTTGCTAAATGAACATTCTGTATGTATTTATTGCATTAATTTGCCTGGTGGTGTTCATTCATGTGTTTCTTCGCTAAATGTTTGTGCTGTGGATTTGGATATTTCTGACAATATGATATTACTAAAACTATTAAAATTATATTTCTGTTTATTTGTCATTTTGGTCAAATAGGTTTGTTTTATAATGTTGTCTATGGTTTTATTTGGTACATATATATTTATAATTGTTATACCTTCTTGGTGAGCTGCTTCCTTCCCCAGTATGTATTAATTTATGTTCACCTTTCTATCTACTTTGATGTCAGTTTGTCATAATTAAGTGTGACTATTCCTGCTTGTGCTAACACTTGAATCTTGGAATGCCATATTCTACCTTTGGACCCTTCAGTCTCTGTGAGTCTCCGTGGATGAGATGTGTACACTGGAGGCAGCCTACGGGTGGATGGGTACTTTTCTCCATACAAACTACAAGTCTGCCTTTTGATTGGAGCATTGAAACCATTTATATTGATTGTTATTATTGACCAGCACTTGCTAATTCCTGTCATTGTGTTATATTTTCTGTGTTTGATTCTTTCTGATACTTATTTATATTTATTGTCGTTGCTGTTGTTTGAACAGGGAATTGAACTGAAGACCTTACCAGGCAGCTGCTTTCCCACTGAGCTATATCTCTGGCCCTGCATTAAGTGATCTTAAGATTACTTTGCTCCTGGCCAAATGTGCTGGAGCATCCATAGCCAAACACTTTGGCAAACTGGGGCAAAAAGAACCCAAAATTCTGCCCACAAGAGGCATGGAACAAATATGTGAAAAAAATATGATTTTTTTCTGTTTCAAAAAAAGGTGTTGTGCATATATACAGCTTAGGAAAAAAGCTTTGATGTGTAATATTTAGAATTCAAAAAAAGTAACAAGTTTTTCCCCGTTCAGATGCTTCACTGCTTTATTTTATCTTTTGATTTCATGGATTGTGTGTTGCTTACTGTCATTTATATACTCCATAAAAACTATTATATGTTTTATGGGAATAATTATTGCTTTAAATTTAGTTACTACAGTCCTACTTAGAGCTATTCTCAAGCTAATGAGTAAGGACAGGCCTGTTGAATAAATCATTAATTTTAAAATACCTCTGATTTTTCCAAAGTATGTGGGAGGAAACATTTGTATGTTTTAAAGTATAGTATTATTGTTGCAGGCAACTGAGTTAGATAGAAATATTACAGGCAGGCAGATAGGGCTAGGCCCTCAAAGGAGATAACACAGAAGACAAGGTCTACCTTACAACAGTGAGAGGGAAGGGTGCTCCCGCTGTGGAACTGACCTAAAGACCAAAGAAAACAAATGCTGACCTCCCTAAAGATTGGCATCAGGGAGTGAGGCTCTATGTTCTACATAGATATCCATCACCTTAAAAGAGCCCAAATGAGTCACTAGCCCAACCCCATCAGGAAGAGGCCCCGTCCTAATATTCATGCCCTCTTGTTACTTGCTACATGACTCACTTCCCCATTTGGAATTGGATTTAATCAATTGTACTTGAACAATGGTGCTTGTGATCTCATTGGTTGGCCATAGTTTTGTCCCATCTCATGCCCACCTAAGGGATTTCCCATGCGCTTCACCACCTTAGACCTGTCTCATTGCATGGTTATTTATTTATTTATTCATTTATTTATTGCCATTTTGGGACAGGGTCTCGCTATGCAGTTCAGGCTGGTGTTGAGCTCAATTTTGCATCCCAGGCTGGTCTTAAACTCTCACTAATCCTCTTGCCTTAGCCTCCTAAGTGCTGGGATTATAGACGTGTATCACCACGACTGCACGGTTTTGTACTATAAATGTCCCTAGAAGAGATAGCTTCCTGGGACCACCCGCTTGTGGCTTCCCTCTTGTCCCTCCCTCAGACAGAAGCTTTCTTTCCCCCAGTAAAATCTATTGTGCTCATAAACTCCCTTTGTTCTTAAAATTAATTCTTTAGTTTTAGAGAACACAAACTCATCCCAGGTACCTTTCAGGTTGGGCATTAAAGGTTTTCCTACATCATTTTGGAGGCAATGCACCAGAGATCAGTTCTTTATGCTATATCATTACTACAATTACACCTTTAGATAGTTCAGTACACTAACATGCTTAATTGTATTTTTAAACATTTTAATATTATATTTACATTCTCAAGAGTTAAGAATCAAGTACTCCAATTTGAAAATTTTATTCACTTTTATATAAATCTCACAGTATCACCAGAATTATCCTGTCTTTAAAAATTTATGGTACTTACCTGGAAAAGAATGTATTAAATGACTCCAGACTCTTGTATGAAAAACATTTTTAATTAAGTTGTAGCATTTTTGAGCTATAATAATGTAAATTAGAACATTGTACTACAGAGTTCTGGGATGTACTAAAAAATTAAGAACAGTCATAACATTAATTGTGCCAGGTGGTACATTTCATTTGTGATGACAAAGTTTATTACCGCACTAAATGCATTTTACTGTAAAAGAATTTTGAGAATTTCTATTTAGCACATCACAAATTTCTCTAATTATCTCCTATTAATATTCTTTTAATGCTATCACATCTCCCAGAATTAAATATTTAAGTGATACTGTACATGTATTATCAAAGGAAATATTTAAATAAAGCAAAAGAAACTTCACATTTAAGGGTCTGTAGTTATTTGAATATTGAAACCTGTGACAATTCTATCTTAGAAAAGTTGACAGGAATCACTAAGATTATCTAACAATGTACAATTGGATTACCCAAAATATAAACAATGTAAACAATGTTTTTAAATGTTTCAACTTTTTAATGTGTTGGTTACATCTAGCTACATTCTGCCTCATAGTCTCCTTACATACTGGGGAACATACTGAGTAATTATAAACATGTCATGTAAAATATGTTGTCATATATTCAGTTGTAACTGAGTTTGCAAAAAGCCTACCCAAGTGTTAAAAAAACTCTGAGCTTGAAGGGTTATGTGTCTAAATCAAAAGCAGTATTTAGTCAACTAAGTACATTTTTGGTAGTAATGTAAAATACAGAGATCAAAATGAGTCATTCTAATACTGTAATGTGGAACCAATACAGAAGTATTTTATAAGCATACTTAAAGTCTTAAAAATGTTCATAGCCCATTTGCTAAATACACTGGGTTATGTAATATATCAGTAAATACACTGTGATGTGTCATGTATATGTACATATATTATTTGTGTATAAATGGCAGAGGGCAATTGCACTTGAAAGAATCACAACCAAAAGAATTATAACTGGTAGTGGAATTCTGTGTAATTGTTTTCCTTATGAAATAAATTTTTAAATATATTCTTATGAATATATATTATGATAATAATGGGAAAATTATGTGCCAGTTACTATAAAATACATCTGCCAATCATTTACTATATAATATTCATAATTATTTCTTGCTATGTAAAGGTAATTATTTCAGTATTTTCAAGGTCAGACACTAGTATTCATAATATTATCCCTCTTGGATTTACTTCTTTCATTTACACTGTTTTCCTTCAGGATTGGAATGCTGTTTACAATATATTTCTTCTTAATTCTATGTATGAGTACAAAGTCTGTAGTCAAGCTTAGGTGGAACCTAGTTGTATTCCATCAGGACAAAGAATATGTGTAATTATGCCCAGCAGCTGTGTCTTCCCTCCAGAAATGTCTTTTATTGAAGGGACTTGGTTGCTAACTATTTAATCACATCCTTCAAGCACCTACAGTTTAACATTGCAGGTTAATGTGTGACATGGTTGCCCTTTCTTCTTTAGCTGAGTCACAGAACCTCTCTGAGAGGTCCTCCCTATCCAAGATACAAAAGCAGTTGGCTGAGATTTCTGTTCCTGCCACATCTGATTTCTCCCCCACCCTGCAGTCCTTGCTCTTTGTTAAGACATCCTGGACATGAGAACATGACTCCATACATTTTTGTATACACACTTCTATCTCCCCATGTCCTTTGTAAGCAGTACGACAAAATTAGTATATAAAATTGTCTGTAGAAAACATTTCAGGAGATTATATGTTGGGATTACATAGGAAACATAAATGCCCAGCATATAAAGCAGGCATCCATTTGCAATTACAACCACTGATAAAAAAGTATTTTCCCACTACCTTCAGGCTTAACATGTCAAAGAAGCATGTAATAGGTATAGAACTGCAGTATGAGGAACAGTGCTGGAACCCAATATACACTGTTCCTATGGAAAATATATGAAGCTGTCAGCCAGCAAATTGCAGACCATTTCTGAGGGAAGCAACATCTCTGGGTAAATCAATTGATATAGGCTTATTTAAAGCAAGCAGTCTTTTTGTGACTTCAAAAGATAAATATTTAGTGGTAGTAGCTCATAAGTTCAATGATAGGAGGAAATAATTAACAGAACCAGAACACTTTGTTCACATTCAATTAAATAAATACTAAATTATTCCTATAGTTTTCTAGCACTGTTCTAGATAATGGGGACAAAATAGCAAAGCAAATGCCTATTACAAAAGTCAGAGCTTCATTACTGATAGTAAACATTAAGTAAAAATATAAAACCAGGAAAGTCATTGGTAATGGTGCATGGAGATTCTTGATTTTCCTAGGATGAACAAGGAGTAGATGGCATTTGAACTAATTCATAAATGAGTTGAGGAAATGCATCATTTAAAGATGGGGGTTAGGAAAACCATGATGAATTTAACAAAGCAAAACAAATCAAAACTATAGCAGGATTTTTTTAATGGGTTAACAGAGATAACATTTTTCATTTCTTAAATGAGATCGAGTGCAGTGTTTGTTCCCTGTTCATGCTTCACCCAACGTGCAGGGATTTTTAATCCCTCCCTGAATTGGCTTGCATGGCATCTGGCACTGTGCTTCTGTGGTCCCATGTCCTCACATTCACAAGGCTTGAGAGCTCATGTAAACCTATTTCACTAAGCATGCAGTCAGGTACAGTTTCCAGGCACACTCAGCATCCATCAGGGTTGCGTAGAGGACAATCAGAAGAAGTACGAGGGAAGTACTGCTCTCTGAGTCTTTAAAATCCTGAGCATGAGGCATATCTTATTCCAAGCTCCAGGCTGAGATCCAGGACTAAATGATCATTGTGCGAATGGTCTCTTCTCAACTCCAAGTTACTAAATCTGAGCCTGGAACTGCTAGCAGTGACACCTGTTGTGGCTTGCACAGGTAATGAAGCCCAGAAAGTCCCTAATGGGGGGAGGGTTTAACTTACTGAGAAATCCTTTGTTGAGAAGAGTAGAACGGAGAAGAGAAAGAGAATTACTTATAAGAAATAATGGATGGACCCTAGGCAAACTTCCAGAAGATTGTTCACCGCATAATGCTTAGTCAGTGAGAAACTGGGGGCTGGAGGAGGGAGGCTGATATCTGTGCAACAGGATATGAATGCTGGGTGTCATTGTTGAGTGACCTCTCTACCGGACACCTGGTCTTGTAAAACTAATGTTACAGCCTTGCTTTCATTGTGCTTTTTGTCTCCATGTTCATTCTGTAGGATTGAACAACTGAGTGTACTTCTCACATATCAAGAGTACATCGCACATTTTAAACAAAATCATAGTTTGTTTTTCCCATACTAAGTTACCATAATATGTATATTGAAAATACACAAGGTGTATGGTCGGGCAGGCAAGATAGCTCAAAATATTGAGTCTGCTTAGGCAAGTGCACGAACCCTGTTTCAATACCTGGCTTCACAATATTATGCCAGCCCCACCTGAGGTGAGCTGAGCTGACCATAGAGTCTGGGCACTGGTGCATGCCTGTAATCCCAGCACTGAGGGGGGGTTGAAAATAGGAGATACAGTACCTGAAAACAGGAGTCTGAGCTGCACAATGTGACCCTATGACAACCAAACACATAAAAAAAATACACTTACCAAATTTCAAGTAAATAACACAGTATTAATAAATATAATTATCATGCCATACAATATTCCACTGTGCTTATGTACTACATGTTTTTATCCATCTGTTGTTCACTGAGGTTGCTTGTATATATTGGCTATTTTCAGTAGAGCTACAAAGAACACAGAAGCATGGATAACCCTTCAACAAATGGGTTTCTTATTCTTCAGGTATCAACCTACACATAGAGTTGCTGCATTTTATGCTAGTATTATTTTTAAATTTTTGTATGACATCCATGCTGTTTGGCACAGTAGATGTATTATGCTGTTTAATTTCCAGTTATCCTCCTTGAAAATCTAATAATTCATTTTTAATATCTTCATGTGCACGTTGAGCAGTAAATATTTTATTGTCATCATTGTGTTTCTAGAACGAAATTTCCTTTCTTCATCTTTATGACTTCCACTGTTTTCCTTGAGTTGCTGAATTTCTCCGTAATTTCGCAGGGTTCCTTTTGCTCTGGCTTCTTGCACCAGGCTTGCGGTGATTGCTGTGCTCTGATACGTGATTCCAAGCGTCATTCCTCTCCGGTGCAGCACCTGTTGCTGACCATGTTAGTTTGTTTTTGTCTTGGCCTTTCTTTTCTTTTCTTCTCTTTTCTTTCCTTCCTTTCCTTTCCTTTCCTTTCCTTTTATCTCTAAGTCTTCCTTTTGTTTTTAAGTTTTCTCCTATTGAATAATTTGGAGTTCTGTTTTGTGCATTTTGACTGCTTTGAAGCTCTAAGTCTTGCTAAATTTCTCAAAGCTTTCACTCTGACACACTAGTTCATTTGTTTAGCAGTAAGGCCAGTACTTCAGTACAGAGACGTAGGAAACCCCTCCTGCCTGGCCCTCCTTCCGGCTGTCCTCCGGACATTTTCTGGCTCCTGTGAGCTCCTCTCACAGTCTTCTGCTGCACTGCTCAGGCTTCAGCCTCTCTTCCACTGTGTACGTCCTGTGCCTGGACTCGCGTTAGGGAAGCTAGGGTGACAAGAACCCTGAGGCTCTCTCTAGTGACACTCTGCTGGTTCTGTCCTAAAACACGCCTTGAGGCAGCTTTGGGCCTTCCTGAGGTAAGAGATAAAGAAATGAAAATTCTTTGCTTCTTCAGTATAATGCCACTGCGTGGCTGAGAGAGTCTGAAGTGTTCCCTTGATTAGAGGCCTTCTCCCTTCTGTTGACAGGGCAGGCCTTGATCAAGACCTAGAAGGACAAAGGAACCTCACCTCCCACAGCGGGTGAGGGTGTCACCACTTCTTCTGTGGCACTCATGTTAGAATGTAAAGGAATCTGCTGTTTATGCTTCTTTGGGAAGGACCATGGCCCTTATCTGCAGCAGGGGGAGGGAAATGACTTGATTTCCCTGGGATGTCTGATGCCATCACGGGGGGTGAGGGGCCCAGGGCTTCATGAATGTTACTGTTACTGGTTCTGTTTAGGCCCAGTTGGACCCATTAGGCTTTGTCCAACAGGAGCTGGCACCACCACTAAACACGTAAGTAAATTCCACTGGATTTAGCAGCACTGACACCAAGAGTGTGGCATCTTTGATGAAAGCAATTTATATGTGTGAGGAGGCCAGAAGCCAGAGCTCAGTGGACTGAGGCACAGGGAAGTGCGGGCTTACACGCCAAGTGTGTCTAGATGTGCTGAACAAGGAGCTGTTGAGTAGAAAATGTTGAAAGATGAAGCAAAGGGTTTGTGTTTGTAAGCCCAAATGCAAATTAGAGCATTCTGCTCAGATAGTTTGAGTTATTTGTGAGTTTAAATTTTCTCCTGTAATTTTCAGCAGTTCAGATAGAGGCAAACTGAGTACAACGTGTTAATCTATTGAGGAGCTGGGCACTTCTGGGTCATGTTATAAACAGACGGGAAAAATGTACAAATCTGTGTTACTAAGTTGAGAAAATAGATGAAGTGGGTATCAACTAAGTAGAAAAATGAATTAGCTGTGAAATTCTTTAAAGGGAAACCACACATTCTCCAGAGATGTCTCTTGCACTCAGGCTTATCCTTTATGACCCTGAGTCCCTGGTCTTATCACAGTTTAAGTGTACACATGACTTTAGTTCTGTCACAGTTCTTTACCTGTTTATTTATTTTCATTTTATGTATTTGGTACAAGGTCTCACTACGCAGCTTAGACTTATAGTGATCCTTCTGTTTTCTGCCTTCCCAGAACTGGGATTACAGGCATGTACCACTGTGTCCAGACTCAGTTGCCAGGTCAGCGTACCCCAGGGGCGGAGCGAGTGTGACCTGCAGGACCTACCATCGATCCCCAGTCCTTGAACTTGCCAAAGCAGGCTTTTAGTCTGCTGAGCTATCTTACTGGCCTAGTTCTCTCATTTAGATGATCTCATCTAACACTACAGATTGAGACACTCAGGTCCTCTTACATTTCACTTCTGCTAATATTTGACCTAAGGAAGTAGTGAATACCTGGTTGCAAGAAAAAGAGCATTGTTCTGTGGAGAGAGGTAGAGCAGACAAAATGTAAGATGAGAAATGAGAATCTATATGGCCACATTAATAATCAGATAAGAATCGGAGGAGCCAGAAAAGCAGACACAGAAGAACCGAACCCGGAAGCAGCAGCTCATCTAATGGATTTCCGCATCCTAACTTGGATCTGCCAGTACCCTGAGTCCCCACTCCCTGAATTTAAGATTCCGATAGTGTCCTAGTTTGAAGCTCTATATTCTTCTTTTTTATTGTTTGCTTTTTCCACATTCTAGACTTCTAAATATTCTGAAGAGAAGCCAGACTGCCTTGTGTGTAAAGAGAGTTAGCTTGAGCTTTCTGAGATCACTGGGAGTCCGAAATGTACCACTGTGTAAAAGGAAGGGTCAGCCCGTTATTGTTCTATCATTGTTAGTGCAAGGAAGAGCCAGCAATGTACACAGGGCAGAGTCCAGAGGGCTTCTGAAAAGTCGGAAAGAGGCATGCTGGGTAAGAGGCCAGGATGTGACCCAGCATGGGACATCAGGAACTCTGGGGGCATGCCAACTATTTTCTCTGTGTGTGTATTGTGTCCAGTACTTCGGATGTTTTCAGTAAAACCTTTTCCTATAACATTCTGGTTCAACCAATTTCTCTGCTCATAATGTCAAATCTCTATCTTCCCATTCCACACCCTAAGCGTGCTTGCCTGTTTACATTCCAAAACAGACCATCCAGGTATCTGGTGCTGTTCCTGTCTGTCTTCCAGATTCAGCGTTTTTATGCTTGAATATCTTACATCTGCTTTCTTTCATGATGTGTCACTCACTACCATATTCTCTTTGAACTACTTCTTTGGGTAATTTTTGCTTCTTTTGCAAATGCCAACTTCGACACTTTTTTTTTTCATACATTTAGGTTTTTTTTTGTTGTTGTTGGCTTGTGGCCCTGGAGACAGCTTGTCATATCGGGTTTTGCAATATACTTCAAAAACTCTGAATTGTGTTCTGACATCAAAGAGCCATTGAATGATGGAGAGAGAGCTCTGGATTGTACTTGAGAAATCATCTAGTTTAATCTTTTCTCTATTAAAAGGCTGACAACTTCCACCTAGGCTCAGCCTACCTCACTTTTTAAATTTATTTTCCCTTTCATTTATGGTGGCAAAGATGACATCTGTGCCATCTTGAAAGTTCAGTCTGTTGTTGCGCTTAATAAATTCTCACAGCAAAGCCTGCTTTTACCTTCTTCTATCTACCTCCATTTTTACTTCCTTTTCCTCCCTCAATCTTCCGTTTCCTCTTTCCACCATCTTCCTAGGCTCTGGTCTTTGTGAGGCGTGCTTGCTACACTGCCTTCTTGGATGAGGAGTGAGTTATCAGCACGATCATTAGAGAACGGTGTCGCCTTCACAGTACAAGACAAACGTCTGCTGAGATCTCTTCACAGGTAAAGCAGGTACAACATTCATTGTTTCCAGATATTAGTAGAAAACATGTGGTCTTATTTTTCACAAATATACATAGGTCTTACTTTCTAGTTTCTACAAGTGTAGGAAAATTAATGCTAATTATGGTGTATTCAATTCTGTCTCCTTCTGTCCGTTTCTCTGTCTCTACTACTGTCTTTCTTTCCTTCTTCCTCTCCTACCTGCTAGTGATTATATAACTATCGCATCAATACTTTCACTTCCACTCTAGATCCCCGTTCTCTACTCTAGGTTGGAAAGTCAGCAAGAAGTGCAGATAGTGATAGGTAGCCCTAGACTGCCCTCGAGTTTGCTCTTCCCAATGTATTAGTGCAACCAGCCCAGCAGATAAAACCCCACACACCCGCTTTTTGCTCTTAGCTGCATATTTAGCTCATTGCGTGCTTGGAGTGATTTGCTTCTGCTATTTCAGTCTCAAAGGAAAATAGGGATAGCGGTGTGTGGAGAATATTGTTTCAAGGTTTTTCGCTTTATTTTTATTTCAGTGTTGTTTCTTTAAATTTCATCTGATATGTAAGATGCAGATTTCCCTTACTAGGAAATTCTTCAACATTCTCTGGAAATATGTGCTGACATCTACTCTTCTAAAAGTTCTACTGGGGAGGCGAGACATAGCTTTGACTTCTGTAGAAATGTTTATCTTGAGCTTGTCTATATCAAGCTACTTTCTATTTTGGGGGTTGGAAAAATTATTTCGAGTGTAAGATTTATAGCAAAAACATAAGAGCAAACTCCTGTCTTTTATGTTCACATTTAAAACTTTGAGAGATAAAGGAGGACTGGCTGAGGCCTTAAGACACCATGTAGCTTGAATCCCTGGCTCTGAAGGGCCTAAGTGATCATTTATGCCCTTCCTATGTCCACAGGCTCTTCTCCAAGCCATAATATGAAAATCAGTGTTTTCTTGCAAGACCTGTCTCTCCAAATTTGGCCAAAGCCACCAAATATGTAGCCTACAATACTCATTTTAAGAATTAGTGCTTATTCCCTCATAGGAATTCTTTTCCTGCTAAGTACTTAGAAATTCACATGAAGACTAAATTCTGGGCCTGGTGGGATGGCTCAGTGGTCTAAAGCTCCTGCTTGGGAAAGTTTGTGTGGCTTCAGGGACCGAGGTTCGATCCCCGGCACAACATGCTGCGCCAGCCCTGCCCTCAGGGCAGGCTGAGCCAGCCATAAAAATGAGTGAATAAACAAATAAAGGCTCTTTAAAAAAAAAAAAAAAAAAAAAAAGACTAAATTCTACAAGACTTACAATATCTACACATCCAGCTTTTTCTTGTTTTGTTTTGTGGTGAAATTTTGCAATGTAATTGTTTTCAAACCCAGATGCACTTCTTCTGTATGTCATAGTTTAGTTTTTTTTCATGTGTAACACTGATATACACTCAGGGGTGAAAAAATATAGTGGTCATTATTCTTATACAATGATGTAACTCTCCTGTATTTTCACTAGATCGAAAGTTAATTGAAGTAGTTTTCAAGAAAATATGAGTTTTGAAATTAAGCTCATTATCATAATGGTATATGTTTATTTATTTATATTTTAAGGAGATCAAAAAAATTCTCAATAGGGGCCGGGCAGGATGGCTCAGTGGTCTAAAAGCGCCTGCTTAGGAAAGCTTGGACGGATGCAGGGACCTCGGATCCATCCCCGGCACCACATGCTGTGCCAGCCCTGCCCTGAGGGCAGGCTGAGCGGGCCATAAAAATAAATAAGCCAACAAAAGTTCTGAAACAAGAAAAAAACTAAAGTAAAATAAAATAATTCTAAAAAAATTCTCAATAAAAATTAGATAGAGTTTCAAAGCAAGATGATAGCAAATTAACAATGTTTGTTATGCTGAATATTTGTTATTTTCAAAGTAATCAGCCAGGCATGGTGGCACATGCCTGTAATCCCAGCACTTGGGAGGCTGAGGCAGGAGGATCGATGTGAGTTTGAGACCAGACTGGGCTACAAAAAGTGAGCTCAAGACCAGCCTGAACTGCACAGTGAGACCCTGTCTCAAAAAGACAAAAAAAAAAAAAAAAAAGTAAGTGCTCAGATTTTCATGAACAGGTGTGCAAAATTGACCAAACAATGCAAGTTCCTTTCAATGAACTAATAGAGATTATTAGGAAAATTATCTTATACATATATGTCTGACTTTTTTTTCCCTGTTCATTTCCTCCTTTTCTTTCTTCCTGTCCCCCCCCCCCTCCTCGGTGAGCAGTTTCTTTGCCTTCCACTATATCTGCTGTACCTTTTGGATCTTATTTATTTTTTCAGTTTCTCACTGAGGAGACAGCACCGTGTTGACACATGTGATTCCAATTTATTTTGGTTAGGGATATGATCTTTAATTGTATTCATTTACCTATAAAACCATGGAGTTTATTTCTTTTCCAGAAATTGTTCTTTGTGTTTCATCATATGAAAAAATCACACTCACTTTTTGTGTTATGCTTCTCTAATTTTAAGTACATGTGTTCGATATCAGTGTTACGAACATAGTAAACACTATAATGCACCCCGTCTGTTCCTATAAAATCTTTGTCCTAATGCCTGAGTGTGTGTGTGTGTGTGTGTAAATATGGATATATCTTATAAAGTTACAGAAATATCATTATTTTAGTTTGATCTCTAGCGGTTATGTCTTAGTTACATTTCTTGTTGTTGAGACAAAATACCGGACACTCAAAGTTGAAGAAGAAAAGATTTATTTAACTCACAGTTTGTGGAGGTTTCAGCCCTTACTCTGCTGGCTTTAAGGCAGGGTGGCACATGGCAGAGGGGCCACTGTCAGACACCAAAAG
Organism: Myocastor coypus; assembly: GCA_004027025.1. Lineage (NCBI taxonomy): Eukaryota > Metazoa > Chordata > Mammalia > Rodentia > Myocastoridae > Myocastor > Myocastor coypus. The sequence goes on from PVJA010009505.1 coordinate 48,803, forward strand.
CAGCAAGAGAGAGTGGGGATAAGTTTTGATCCGTGCCTGATATTGCATGCAAGTTACCTGCCCTGGGGAAGGTGCAGCACCCACACCACGATCCCTCCACTGGGCTGTGTATCAGTCAAACTCTAGATGCAGCTACCTGTGAAAGACGTGTCCCTGTCATGCCCACATCGGGCTTTCTGGGGACATCTAGACACAATCTAAACCATGTATGATTGCCAAAAGAATAAAACAGTGTAATGAAAAATTATTTCAAAACACATTAAATCCTCTTTTATGGTTTTGCACAATGTTTAGAAATGTTAATATTTCTAATATTTTCATTCTCAAATGAATTTTGACTATCATTTGTCATGCTTTTCTTCTCCTTAAAAAGGAACACTTCAGTAACACCAACACCAGCCTAAGTGACACCAGTTAAAGCACTGGCTCTGTAGCTTATAATTTTGCTATGACATTGCACTGTTGCACTCATTTTCATCTTGCTTTATACTGCAAGGAAGTGTTCGTTAACAATAAATTGCAGCCAGTTGAGTCCGCTTTCTAGTCTAAGAAAGTAAATAAAAGCAAGTGCATTGCAGATGCATTTGTCAAGTAAATATTTCTTTTGAAACAAAATATCATATTTTTATCAGCAAATTACCGAATAATTACCGAATCACTTGGTTCGGATTGTTTACTTCCAAAATAATTCTAAATTATTTCCAGTATTTTCTCAAATATGAGGGATAGGAATGATTAATGACTTATAATATCTGTCTTGTGATTTCCAGTAAACATTAAATTGTATTGAAATTTTTCAATATGACTTAATTTTAATTTTAGTTTCAGAATTTGTATTAGTGCCTGTGTGCTGAACGTCACGATGATTTCTGTTGTGGGGAACTGGCACGCGTACACAGCACATCTTTAACTCTTCTAACTTCTTTCCCTCCTCTTTCATGTGATGATTTCTCAATTATCTTTTAGCTCTTATGTTTACACAAATAACTGAGGAATATTACAAAACTTTGGCACATCAAATCCAAATATATCATCTTAACTGTTTTCAATCAGTTAGAGATCATCAGCTTATCTATCAGGTAGCAAATTCTGTGTAGTCTCCAATTTCTATCAATGAATGTTTTGTGAGCTCTCTCTGTCTCTCTCTGTCTCTCCATCTCTCTGTCTGTCTCTCTGCTCTGTCTTGTGTGTGTGTGTGTGTGTGTGTGTGTGTGTGCTCTGTTTGTTGATATTGATAACTGCCTGGTTTATTAGCACCTTACTGAATTGCTTCTAATCTGACAGCAATGCTTCAAGCTTGATAAACTGATTTTATCAGCTCATTTTAACTTTTGACAGAGCACCACAGACTACATTGAGAGTTTTTTAATGTAATAAATATACTTAAACTTTAGTTGAAATTAGTTTTGACTCAAATATATTCCTGGATACATCTCACACTGCAGGTCCACCATAAAACAGTTGTGATTGTCTTAGACTTTCAACTTTAGCAAAAGTATCCCTACATAAGAACTATGTTGTTACAACTCATTGAGTTTTACTGTTTTCACCCTCCTCTAGTAACTCTGGTATTCCAAATGGATTGCTTAATAATGTTATTCAGTTGCCACACTCCTCAGGTGTCTGAGCTAATGTCCTCCTCAGACCAAGCTTCTCATTCACCTATTTGCCATCAGAATTATGCAAGCGGGTAGAATATACCCTGAATGACAGCCTCCCTTCCACCCCTATCTAAGTGCAATCCTGCTTCTCACTATGACATGAAGTGCCTTCCACCTTGTCTACTACTGCTGCCAAAACAAGTGGATTCTTTTCTTGGATGCTGGGCACTTTGTATAGGATCCTCAAGTGACCGTATGCTAAACTCTGATTTAAGTTTTATGACAGTACCGCTGTGCCCTCTGTTGGGATGCTTCTAAATTCCACAGTAGCCAGAGAATCAGGGACAGAATTACAAAGCCAGACCCCGGAAATGATGGTAATCAAGGTGTGGTAGATAGAATTTTGGTCTACAGGAACTAAACTCTTAGGTGTTACATCTGTGCATGTAATGCCTTACAAAGCCTAAGAGAAATCAAAGTTGCAGTCTATTTTATTTACTTTACTATAACTTCGGAGACAATATTCTAAAGCCCAAAGTTAAAGGGAGAAGGTCTGATACAGCTCCCATTTTCTACAGGTTTAAGCCCATAACTGGCTGGCTCCTAGGCAGGAAATTGTAGCAGAAGACAATCAGTTCATGGTAGGCTGAAGGTAGCAAAGCAAACAAGGGACAAGACAAGCTTTCGTCTAACCCAAGTCTACTGGGATTAGGATGGTTCCAAATCAATCAGTGGACTTATTGAGCAATCAGCCACCTTAATTCCAGCACCCTAATCCTAGCCTGGCATTCTAAGTTCATCACCTTCTTTAGATCCAGCCACCTCTGAAAAAAAACCCACTTATGACTGCATGAGCATCTGGGGGCAGAGGGCATTTAGATACACGCCATAACACATACAAAAGTGAAGATACTAGGTTGTTGACATCAAAATGAAGACACCATCTTGGAGGATTTTTGTTATTTTGTTAAAATCAGAAAGGAAGAACACAATATAAGATTTAGCATAATTTGTGAGAGAAGAATGTTGATGCAATAAAAGGAAAGAGAAAGGTGAAGCCCAGAACCGACTCCAACAACTGGATCTGGTTTTAAATATGAAGGGAGGGGAGCTAGATGATGGGTGTGACATCAAACATCTGTTTCACAGTCAGAAGACCAAGACTCAGCCCCACTAATGCATGTGATAAACTTTGCTGAAAATCTAACAAGGAGACATACTATAACCTAGAATGTACAGATAGAAAAGAATCCTTGGTGATATTTTTATTTTATCCCCAAAGGAGAACCACTGGTTTTCACATGTACAATATTCAGATGAAACATTTCTGTTGACTACTTACTAAGATGTTCCCTAGCATATTCAATAAAAAAAAAATCACTCTGGTTTATTATTTTACTTTTCTGAACAAGCTGTCATGGTACCTCCATAAACATTGAACCAAATATAGAACACTTCCTTCAAAGAGCATCGAATACAATTGAAAATTTAATCATGTAAAAATAATTCTCCTCCATATATTTCTAATGTTGAGGATAATTCAACCATTAACCCTGATCAGTCTCAACTTTAGGAATTCTAAGTTTCATACATAAATGACTTTTCTCTCAGTTCACTGAGGCTACCCCTGTCTATCCCTTCATATGTGATTTTAGTCTAGTTTAAGACTCCTTAGTAGCCGGGCGTGGTGGCTCATGCCTGTAATCCCAGCACTCGGGAGGCTGAGGCAGGAGGATCGGTGTGAGTTTGAGACCAGCCTGGGCTACAAAAGTGAGCTAAAGGCCAGCCTCAACTGCATAGCGAGACCCTGTCTCAAAAAAAAAAAAAAAAAAAAAAAAAAAAAAAAAAAAAAAAAAAAAAAAAAAAAAAAAAAAAAAAAAAAGACTCCTTAGTAACATAATAGAGGACAAATCGGATTTTGATCTTTCATTCAGACACATGCAATCTATTGGTGTTACTTAACAGTTGACTGCTGCCATATTGAAGACCTATTCATAGTTGTCCTTGAGGACAAAGAGAAAGAAAGCTGTTAAAGGGCATTTAAGGAAAAGGCAGATACGTCCAGCATGAGTTTACCTACAGACTACAGGTACAAAGCTACTTGGTGCATAAATATATCATTGTAACTATGTGTTCTTTGCAAATTTTCAATGAAGAATGTCTTCATGCTAACTAACTGAAATTCTAACTCAGCACTGAGAGATTATTAGATAATTTGGATCTATTTAACAATGTCTTGTAAGCAAAAGATTTTGCAATATACACTATATACTGACAAGTTTTCTATGACCACAAAATAGTGTATGACAATCTGGAGACTGTGGTCCCAAATTTTTCTTAGATAGACGGTGCAAACATTTTAAACTCTGGTAGAAATATTTGTAGAAAAACTACTTGGTAACTTATATGTCGTTAAGTATTACCTTTATTATGGAAAATATTTATTTTGCAAGTCTACAAAAGTCTTTATAAGCTTAAAGACTGCTCTCTCTCTGTCTCTGTCTCTGTCTCTGTCTCTCTGTCTCTCTCTCTCTCTCTCTCTCTCTCTCTCTCTCTCTCTCTCTCTCGCTCTGTGTGTGTGTGTGTGTGTGTGTGTGTGTGTGTGTGTGTGTGTGTGAGATTAGGTGAAGAATTGGATTGAGGGAGGCTGACCATGTGTACATGTAAGCATTAACAAACTGACATTTTAATCTTATATCTCATAAAATGAAACCAAAAATACATCAAAGTAAAGTTTCAAGTTTTGAGTAGAAGACATTTCCAACCTCTATGCCAGCAATGGAGCTTTAACATTTGATAACTTTGGGGCCCGGCAGGATGGCTCAGTGGTCTAAAGTGCCTGCTTGGGAAAGCTTGGGCGGCTTCAGGGACCTCGGTTCGATCCCCAGCACCACATGCTGTGCCAGACCTGCCCTCCAGGCGCTGAGCCGGCCATAAAAATGAGTGAATAAACAAACAAAGGTTCTGAAACAAGAAAAAAAAAAAAAAAAAAAAAAAAAAAAAAAAAAAAAAAAAAAAAAAAAAAAAAAAAAAAAAAAAAAAAAAAAAAAAAAAAAAAAAAAAAAAAACAACATTTGATAACTTTAACAGGTAATACTCATTATAACGTGTGAGATCTGACAACAAAAGTGTTTTCTGCATTTTCTACATACATTCTAGAAATATTACCACATTTTAAAGAAATAAAATTGACGTGTCATTTATTCTCTAAATCATATGTTTTTAAAATCCATAACAAAAGTTAATGCTCGAGATGAGACTCTTGAATAATAACTGAAAACTAGTAAACCAGAGCATACTTCCCTGGATAACATTAAACAGACTTTTCTGTGGTGTATCTGATTGCTTTTCTGTAATTTGTTTGCAAGTGATGTCGAAGAGAAGTGGAGAATCAATGGAAGAGGCTAGCTAAGGACTTTCCAATTAGTCCTTTCCTATCTGAGAGCTGGTCTGCTCTGGGCCCAAGAGGGTATGCAACAGCATGGGCTGATAGGCATCACTACACACTTCAGAAGGGGGCAAATGTGTAGATTATTCATTACGGAGAAGAGATACCCAGGCTTCTCGTACTTATCTAAGCTTTTCTTTGGCGCAATTTCTCAGGTTATTACCAGAAAGGGTGGTACAAATCAGGAGATGTTTCTTCTTGGCCTTTACTAAGCAACACAGCAGCGTCTGAAATTCAGGGACAGAGATAAATATGGAGTTGGAAAAGCGCATTTGAGAGCCGTGAATTGGGAATCCAAGAGCTTTGCCTCGCTTGCTACCCTGGATTTGGGATCCCGAGCCACTTGCTACAAGTTGTTTGCTGGGAATATCTTTGAAATGTGAGAATATTATAGGGAAAGAAACTCACAGATCCTGGGTCAGTAGAAACAGCTGGGGAAAAGAGCAAAACTGTTACTTTGATGCAACGAAAACAAACACAAATGAAACTTAATTAACTGTGCTAAACAACAGTTTTTCTCAGTTTAGATTGAGACATCAGCATTAAAAAGACATCAGTTTCAGGTAACTCTGTTGTTTTTATTTTTGTTCTTGCAAAAAAAAAAAGTAACAAACACAGGAAACTATGAGTAATTACTTGCAGAGTTACTATATAATTTAGCAACTCCTTTTAACCCTCTGCATTTTAGGAAATGTAACTATTATGCTACAGGGCCCACTAGACTCAGTAACTCGAAACAATTTTCAAAAAGGTTAGTTCCTATCATTTACTACTCTTAAATCCACTTTTGTTATCAAACTGAAGGCAGAAATCATATTAAAAAAACATTTAACAAATTTCACGAATTCTGTGAAGTTGTGAAATTTACTGTGAAAGTTAATTTCAAAATTGATGTTAAGAGGCTTGCTTGTGTTTGTTTTGCTTTTGTTTTCTTTTGCTTTATAACAGTACTAGGGATTGAACTCAGGCAGAACCTCACTCTGAGCTAAATTTTCAGCTCTTTATTCCGCTGTAAAATTTTAGACAGAACCTATCTAAATTGCATAATCTCAAACATAGAGTCCATCAGACTCCACTCTCAGGTAGCGTCTATGGTGCAGGCAGATGCCACGTGGCAGTTTTTTTTTTTTTTCATTTAAAAATCATTTTTTAATTAATATTGTCTTCCCATTTAGCCAAGTGTCTGTAATGTATAAGGAATGTCGGTAAATATTCCATTTGAGACTTCTTTGTACATATTTCCATCGATAAATAAACTCTGAATTCACATAAAAAAGTTAAACTTAAATAACTCATATTTCCTTCTCTTGTAGCAGGCATCTATTGGTAAAATATAAATATTCTTGGACTCAGGCTTTGTTCTAAGTGAGGAGAATGGTAATTCATCACATAGTACAATTATTGACAATAACACCAAGAAATTGTCAGCTGGTGCCCTGGCCAGGACAAGTACTGAGGTGGGAACAGAAGCTTCACATTTGGTTTATGGGCCACCATGGGGCAGGAGCAGAGGTGAGGACACCACACAGCACAGGTTCTGTCATGTGGTAGTTTTAATAGAAGTAAATAATACGATCTCAGTGACAACATAGACCTTCAAACTTTCTCAGTAGTGTAGCACACCCAAGCCTGGTAAGATTGAACATTTTCACACCCAAAGCCCGGTAAAATTTAACATTTTCACAGTGAAGTTAGAGTAAGCTGTTGCCTAAAAATAATAAAAAAAGAAGTGCTTAAATGCATACAGTATGCAAAAAACTTCTAACTTACTTTCACTTTATTTATAATTAATAAGTCCAATAAGCTAGTTAAAAACCTTTTTGGATGAAGAAAGCATAGATTGTTTTATAAAATTAAAATCAATATTTCACCATATGCTTAAGGTTAAAAATATGGCCATTCATCAATTTTTAAATCTTAAAGTTCTTGCCTGACAATTAAGTTGATTAATTTAAATTGTCAACTAATAAAAGTTTTATGTTATATTTAGTACAAAATGCTGTATTTAAATAATTATCATAATGAATCAAATTAATTTTATAATATTTCTTTCTGCTATTCTGACTTTGCTGGCTGTGAAGAAACAGCTTTAATAATACGTAGGGTATGCTTTTACAAAATGTCACATGGAATATTCAAATTTCATTCTCATTGTGCTAATATTTAACATAATTAAGTGTTAAAATAATCTAACATTTAAAGTATAATTATTTAACTGTCATTAACATATTTTGTGGTTTTATTTTCCCTGGTGCTGGTATGCAAGGGTTGAATGCCAGGGCCTTTGCACTCAGTCACCCATTCATTTAGACAATCTTTTATTTATTTGCTCCTCTTATCATATTTAAGTCAGGTTTTTGGCAGGCAAATTCTTGTTAAATCACTAAGTTATAAGGAGTTTACTTGGGCTTAAAGAATATTGACTCAAAGACACTGCTTTTTTTGGTGGGAAGGTAGAATATTATAATGATGACAGAATATGGAGATGTCCCAAAGAACTAGAACTGATAACTCCTTGTGACCCCGCCCTCCTTCCTCTAGGTGTCTTCCCCAAAGAGTGTAAGACATCATACGACAACGATCCAGGAATGCCAGTGTTTACAGAAGCACAATTTGTCATGGCTAACCTAGAAATAGCCTGTATGTCTATCAATCGATGACTTAATAAAGAAAATATAATATAAATTCATCATGTATATGTATATATGTGCATATACATTCATATATATGATATATTATATGTCATATATATATATGTTTGTCTTAAATATGTAGGACAATTTGCAACAAATTTGTAAGATGTCTATATGAAAAGGTATGAACTTAGAAAATATTTTTTTCTGAGTAAAATAAATCAGACACACATTCTGCAGTACTAGTCCCCTGGGTAAGGTAAAGTACAAACTAAGAAAAAAATAAAGGAAGGATAGACTAGGACAAGGGGGTGGATCTCACAGATGGCAACGGGTCCAGGAGAACAAAGGCGAGGGGAGAAGATGGGACTCCATACTTGAGCTGTTTCCTATTCAGTTATGTACTCAAACATCAATGTCATGAACCCCTCAGCTCTTTCTGTACAACTCTTTCCAGTTCTGTTTTGCTTTAATTTTTGTTTTGCTTTAATTCTCACTTCCCCTATTAACTGAGGGAGTCCAGCTGGGCAGCACAATCTCTCCATCGGGCTCCACAGCGGAGTCACTTTCTCCTGTGTATGGAGTCTGTTAAAAGTAGGGTATATTGATAGGGTTGATATAATAAAAATAAACAAATAAATAACTATGTCAGGCATCATTATTGTGCTCTACCTGATTCTCAGCATCTTACAGACCAGTGTTTTATCCGTAGGTCTGCATATTGTTGGTTTCACAAATACCCTGGAAATTCTATCTGATCCCTGCTGCGTTGTCTTGACGGGAAGATGATGTGAGCACTCTCAATACTGCGGGCCCTGTGCCCCTCAGATCCCTGTTGTTTTTATTGCTTTTATGTTGTTTCCTTGTTTTAGAGGAATGATGATTCTGTGGTCTAGTTTTGTTGCAAAATATAACAAACACATATACTACCTATAATCAATAAGTTATTCCTCTTCTAGACAATCAACATCTGTGATCATAGTGCTAACACAAACAGGCACTTCCAAGGGCTCTTTTCTAGATTACACATGTGCACTTGCCACTTAAATTCATCATTTTATAAAGATGTGTAAATGTTCCCTAAGTTTTCTGAAAACTAAGGCGTTGCTTTGCTAGCAGTGAAAGCCGTTGGAATCTACTTGCCATTGCTTTGCTTCATGGGCTACACTTAGGGACCTGGCCCAAGGCCTGGCTGTGAGGAAGTGTATCCCTTCAAGGCCTCACTGGCGTCTCTGTGTACCTCAGGGAGAAGTAGTAGCAGGAAGGAGAAGACAAGAGCGTAAGAGTTGGGCCAGGCGGTGGGCCATGCTTGGTTGGCTAACGACTTTAGAACAACAACAGAGGTGTTTATTTATAGTTTTGCAAAGTTAGTATTGGAGAATACAAGGTTGTCTGGCAACTGATAGCTGAAACTGTCCAGACAGGATATTTGTCTGAAGACAGAGGTAGTTTAACTGCTCTGGGAACTCTGGCCTTGACTCTGTCTTGCCACATACGATCAATTTTCAGCTTTAGGGGCTCAAACACTTTTCCAATAAGCTAAAACCCTAACAAGTTTTGTTTTGAGACAAAGTTTTAGTAAGATGCTTAGGCTGGCATCTTTTTTGCAATCTTCCTGCATTGGATTTGCAATCTTCCTGCATTGGTCACCTAAGCAGCAGAGATCACAGGTTTGCTACACCATGTCCCTAGATAAGTTAGGCACTGTGGCTTACTTGAACAAAAACTTCAAAAGAGAACCCACAAGGGAGATGAAGGATAAGGCAGGGCAGTGCAGGACAGGGAAGGGCAGGGCAGAGTGGAGCAGAGAAGGACAGGGCAGGGCAGGGCAGAGTGGGGTGGTAGAGCATAGGATAATAGCAAAAATGATTTTGGGATTTTGGAAGTTAACATGGTTAATTTTGTTATGGTGTTTTTGGTTGTTTAAATTGATTTCAAATATTAGAAATCCTTATTAGAACTATCAAGAAGAATTAATTACTCTCATTAGTCCATTTGTGTTCTAAGCCCTGGGGCTGGTGATTAGCATATCTGGTATATTTGTTGTGCTCATAAGCCTATGCTTGTGACTAAAAAGGTCCTCTGGTGGAAGCCACATTTTGTCTTGAGTGCTCAAATAGCAAAGCAACACACACTCATTACAGTAGAATTTCCATTATTCCTCAACCATAATTTAAGGTAAATCATAAAATTCAAAAGAGTACATATTCATCTGGTTTTAAGAAATTATTTTTCTACAAGAATAAATTTGTGATAGTTTCATTAGCATCACCTGTGGTTACCTCTGTCATCCATTCAGATTTAATTACCTAAAATCCGGGATTTTACACCTAAAATTCTTTTTATAAATGGTCTTATTCTTTGCCACAACATATTCTCTTGGCTCAGAATTGTTCATAGCTTGGCTACAATAGTTTTCAATTATTTTTCTTTTAGTATGTGGATAATGCAGTCTGAATTTTTGGCTCTCATAGGCAGAAAATGGTTTGACTACATATAGGATTAGATAGCCGCTGATTTTTTCTATAGTTTTCTTACGGTGTTACTCATGATATAGTTTCCAACAATGCCAATTTCAAGTTGTTATTTTTTCGTAAGTTACAATTTATTTTACAGATGAGCTTTTAAATTAATACAATATGATTTTTCCTAATGTTTAGTGCCAACCAGTTAAACAAACTCTAAAAAATTTTGTACATGATGGATAATTAAACAGTCAAAAGATGAAGCAGTGGGCCGGAGATATAGCTCAGTGGCACAGAGCCTGCCAGGCATGCACAAGGTTGTGGACTCAATTCCCAGTACTCTCCACCCCCGAGAAGTTGAAGTAACTTCCAAAACACTAGGAGCCTTGTAATTGCATGCTCAGATATGGCAGTTCATGCCACACTTGTAAGCTATGATCTCAAGAACTGGAGAAGTAGCTTGAGAAAACATTAGCATGTGTGGTTCTTCAGGATCATTTCCTGCAATATTCCCATCCACATCTAAGTTCTCCCATATCTCACCAAGTACAAGATGCTACAAAGTGGATTTCTTCTTTCACCTCATTTTTTCTTTTTTTATACATACATGTTTGTAGTGCATTATGACGACACTTCTCATGGGATTGGGGTATGACTAATATTAATTATTATTTTCCCTTTTCCTTCCCTCCTGCAACTTTTGCAAAAGATCTCCCTGTTTCCTACTATGTCCCTATCTTCTACTATATGTATGAATATATATATATATATATATATATATATATATATATATATATATATATATTTATGCTTGGGCTTCTTATACAGAAGGAACCATTCAGTATCTAAACCTGTATGTCTTATTTATTTCACTCAACATTATGACATCAAGATGCACTCATTTGTATACAAATGACTCATATTTTCTTTTTAATGGAAGAGTAGTGCTCCAAATAGAAATTACATTGGACCCAAACATTCCCCTCCTTATAGCTTCCCAAAAGAATTAAACAAATCATATTACAGTGACAGTTACATCCCTATGTTGATAGCATCACAATCCATAAAATATAAATCTTAGGAGCAGCCTATACATCCACCAACAGATGAACAAATTAAAAGGATGTGATTTCCTGTGTCTGGGGTTCTCACTGACTTCTTGTACTGTCAACGGGATTTAATTTTTGGGTCTGAATCTTGGAGGAAAGCTGAGGCTGGCAAGCAAAACTAGATGTAAAGGTGCACAGGGGACGGTTTTACCATCAAGGTCCCACTACCAGATCCGTAGTTGTGTGTTCACTGTGAGGCTGAAATAGCAATAACAGTAGCAGCCGCAGCAGCTGCTGCACAAGGGAGCAACTCTAGGGGCAGCAGCCTGTTTTCTCATCCTAGCTTACAGCTACATGGACACCAAAACTCACTGCCACTACTGTTTAAACAAATTTAGGGATTTTCTAAGATTTAATTATTTACATTAATGTTTTTCTTACTGAAACAGCTCAAGTAGTTACTATTTCTGAAGTTAAATATCAACACACACA
>PVJA010009506.1:0-60365 GCA_004027025.1 Myocastor coypus
TTTTTTTTTTTTTTTGTCTTTTTTGAGACAGGGTCTTGCTATTCAGTTGAGGCTAGCCTTGAGCTCACTTTTATAGCCCAGGTTAGTCTTGAACTCGCACCAATCCTCCTGCCTCAGCCTCCCGAGTGCTGGGATTACAGGCGTGAGCCACCACGCCCGGCTCTTTTCAACCTTTGATTTATCAGCTGTGTACTTGCTCTGATACAAAGCCTTTCTGGAATACATAGCAGATTGGGAGTATCTACCAATTCCTCTAACCAGGACAGGATTTCGGCTGCAGTGGGGCTGCCCCTTCTTGGACTTTTTTGCCTTCAGCTTACTCTTTTTACCAGTATCACTGGCAGAAGCCTTCTTGGCTTCAGGTTTCTTCTTTTTAGTGTCTGGCTTCTCAGTTTTTTTTACCTTCCATCTTGCAAGATTGGAAAGAGCTCCTCCTGTCTTTTTCAGTAGTTTCCCAAAGTTCATTTATTCTTCCTTTGTCCCCCATCCAGCCTTGCTTTTAATCTCTTCCTCTTTTTCTTTTGTTTTATCTTGTTTTGTTTTGTTTTTGTGGCCAGCTCAGCCCACCCTGGTGGTGGGGCTGGCGCAGCATGTGCTGCCAGGGATTGAACCATGGTCCCTGTACTTGCCTAAGCAAGTGCTTGCTTTAGACCACTGAGCTGTCTCACTGGCCCTCTTCTTATTTTTTAGTCTTCATTTTCAATAAATCAACCAATAACAAATGCTGGTTGGGTTGTGAGGGGAAAGGTGCCCTCCACTGTTGGTGGTGTGGACCTGTATAGCCATTGTGGAAATCAGTGCAGAGGTTTTTCAAAAAACTGAAACTAGTTGGTTCCATTTTTTAAAGAGGTCCAGCCATTGCTTTTTTGTTTTTTTTTTTTCTTTTTGTGGAGCTGGGGATTGAACTCAGGCCCTTGCACTTGCTAGGCAAGTGCTTATTCTACTGAGCTTTCTCCCCAGCCCCTAGTTGGTTTGATTTGATCCAACTATTCCTCTCCTTGATATCTTCATCAAAGAATTAAAAGCATCATACCAGCGCAATGTATGCATACCTATGTTTATAGTAGTACAGTTTCTAATAGCTGAATCTGAGAAACAGCCCAAATGCCCATCCAGAGATGTAGGGTTTTTAATACAATAGAGTACTACTCTGCCATAAAGAAGGATAAGCCTGAGACATTTCTAGCTAAATAGATGCACCTTAAAACCATACATGTGTAGCTGGGGAGATAGCTTGGCAGTCTAAGCACCTGCCTAGCAAGTTCAAGGACCCAGGTTCAATCCCTAGTACTGCATGCCAGTGGCACATGTCTGTAATCCCAGAGCTAGAGAGGCTGAGACAGGAGGATCACTATGAGTCCTAGCTGTGTAATGAGACCCTATACCAAAACCATACATGTGTAAATACTGTATTGTTTCTCTGGTGTGAGAAACTGTTGATATCAATGAGGATCAAAAAATATACTAGATAGGGCCTGGGGAAATAGCTTAGCAGTCTGAGCACCTGCCTGGCAAGTGCAAAGACCTGAGTTCAATCCCCCATACCACGTGCCATGTTGGCCCTGAAACCCTGTACACACCATGCCAGCCCTGAAACCAGGCATGGTGGCATACCCCTGGAATCCTAGCACTGGGGAAGCTGAAACAGGAGGATCACTGCAAGTCTGAACTGTGTGGCGAGACCCTGTATCAAATAAATAAATATTTTGAAGAATAATCGATATTGGAAGAAAATGTTCAGATGCTCTCCATCAGCTCACAACTTATTTCTTATATCAAAGCTGTTCTTACAGGAAAAATGCCCAGCCCATTGCTCCTCCAGTAACCAGTTAAGCACTCCCTCTTTGGGGAAGTTATTCCCAACCACAATAGATATACTCTGCCATTCATTTACTGATTGTTTCCAAAATTTTTTGGAAGACCCTACTATGTGACAGATACTGGCATAAACATTCCTGTAGTGTTTCAGTCAGAGTTGAATCAGCACCGTTATAATCCTGTATTAAAATCATGTGAACTGTAAAAAAAAAAAAAAAATTAAATAAGTGTTCACTGTGTTTATATCACTCCTCAATAAAGCTCAGATATTGTTTTGTTTTTTGTATTTTAAGGAAGGGTCTATAGGGTGTTCAGGGTCTCACTGCTAAATTGGACTCATAGTGATCCACCTGTGTACAGCCTCCCAAGAGCTGGGATGACAGGTGTGTACCACCACGCCCAGTCTCAATTGCCATCTCAATGCTCCCCATGGCTGGGTCCAGCACAGCAGGCCCAAGGATTGGACACCAGCCCCTGTGTCTACCTAAACAGGCATTTTAATCTGCTCACCTATCTGGTCAGCCCAATAATTATAGTGATTGGGAACACATTACTAAATGTGCTATAGTTTTTTGCTTTTGTTTTATTAAGACAAAGTCTAGCTAAGTTCAGGCTGTGCTTAAACTCACTAGTCCAGTCTGGCCTTGAATCATGGCAGTACTTCTGCTTTGGCCTCCTAGAGCATTGGGATTACAGATGTGTATTATCATACTCACTCATGTTGTTTTTTAATGTTAATGAATGTCACACCAGAGATTCTTTATTCCTTGTTCAGAAAATACTGGATTAGAGTCAAAGATGACAGGCAGATGAAAGGTTTAGATTTTCCTGTGTCTTGCAGTCCCAGGGGGAATTTGTTGAAGTGACTGCATGAGACAATTAAGTGGATCTTAATAATCCTCCATCAGGCAGAAGGGTAGAAGTAGCCACTTAGACCTAAAAAGGGAACAGGACCAAGAGGTACCCTGCAGCGAGAGGCAAGACCAGAAGTGGTATGAAGATGTCTTTTTAGTATAGGAATGAAAAGGGTTGAGATTTTATATGAGTAATGAGAAAGGGCTGACTGTTCAGTTTCTGTATTTCAACTTTTAATACATTGGAACATATTCTGACAAGTGAATAGATTTTAAAAATAGCCTACACATAAAGAAAAGAAAAATGCCGGGCGTGGTGGTGCATGCCTGTAATCCCAGCACTTGGGAGGCTGAGGCAGGAGGATCAATGTGAGTTCGAGACCAGCCTGGGCTACAAAAGTGAGCTCAAGGCCAGCCTGAACTGCATAGCAAGACCCTGTCTCAAAACGACCAAAAAAAAGAAAGAAAGAAAAGAAAAAAATTAAGAATTTTTTAAAAATTTATTTAGTACAGGGTTTACAGGGTTTGTGGGTCTCACTATGTAGATCAGACTCACAGTGATTCTTCTGTCTTTAGCCCCCTAAGTGCTGGGATTATGGCATGTGCCACCACACCCAGTCTCAATCGCCATCTCAGCACAGGCTGGCACTGCTTGTCAGGGATCAAACCCTAGCCACTATGCTGTACCTAAGCAGGAGCTTTAGTCTGCTGAGCTATCTGGCCAGCCCAAAAAATTAAGGATTTTGATTGTCCTCTAAATTAAATAGTCCCTGATAAGATAGGAATAAACTACAGTTCAGAATCAGATAACACTGTTAATGTTGTAAATTAATGAATTACAGCTTATGTTGGGTTTCATTTTTACACTTGTGGAAACCAAAGCTTTGTATGTATGTGTGTGCATGTATATGTGTGTGTGTGTGTGTGTGTGTGTGTGTGTGTGCATGCACATGTGTTCTTAATAACTGACATTCAGGCCAATGACAATTTAACTTTAACATTAAAGTGATATGTGCAATGTATTAATTATTGGAACTGTCCTACTAACCTGTTGTGAAACTGTCTCCTTACTATTTCCTTTCATTATAATTAATAAAAAAAATTTAGAAGATTTTTTTAGAAAAAGAAATCAGTGGTATAAGCACCTGCCTGGCAAAGTGCATGGTCCTGAATTCGTTCCCTGGTAGCATACACCCACAAAAAGTTATAGTTCTTAGTTTACACATTTTTTGAGAGTAAGGTTAGTTACACAATGTAAGAAAACAAGTTTTCTTATTGGATTTAGCCAGGCTGTGGTGGCGCATACCTGTAGTCCCAGCACTTGGGAGGCTGAGATAGGAAGATAGGTGCAAGTTTGAGACCAGCCTGGGCTACAAAAAGTGAGCTCAAGACCAGCCTGAACTGCATAGTGAGATCCTATCTCAGAGAGAGAGAGAGAGAGAAAAGATGTATTAGATTTATAAGTACTGTGCATTTCATAGTCTTTTCCAAAAACCTTTTGTTTGACTGGAGGAAAAAAAGAACTAAGAAAGCAAGTCTGTTCTACAGTGTGGAAAATTGAATGGGGTTGTGCTTATGGGACTTATGAGGCAAAAACTGCTAATTCTCCTTTGCATGAGCTCATCTGGCCCCCCACAATAGGGGGCCTTTTGGCAACAGGTCCCACCAACTGCTGTGCAGTAAGAGTCCTGCAGCTGGTTCAAATTAGATTTCCTTTTGCCAAATCTTTCATAATGAGATCTGTAGGAAGCATCTCTACTAGACTTTATATTTTATAATGTCTGATTTGGGATTGGCAATCAAACAATATGGTAGTATATAACAATCACTTTTCTCTATATTACTGCCTTTCTTAGGTCATTTGTTGAGTACTTCTGAGACTTCTTTAACACTTTTGGAAATAACTGTTTAATTGTCATGTTCTACAGCAATCAGCTTGATAAAGCAAATCTCATACTGTTTTGTGGGCTCCTAGAGATCTCTTTTCAAGGGTCTGTAAATTCATAGCTGTTTTCATGATTAATAAATACTCAAGACCTTGGCTTTTTCACCAAGTTGACATTTACCTTTAGGGTCACTAAAACTACTGATGCCTTGGCATAAATCAGGGCAACTGGGACCAACCTGTCTTAGTAATCCTTTGTGTTCTTCCCTGTGCTGATGTCCAGGAAGGAAAATAACAATTTAACCTTATTATTTTCTAATTTTATTATTAGTACATAGTTATACATATTGATATATTCATATTCTTACATAGTACATATCCATACATAGTGATCACATTCATCATAGAGAATTTGGATCTGTACATAATATATTTTAATTCTTTTTTTGCTATGAGTTTAAAATGTCTTTGTTGAAGTACTAAAAATTACTGGTTTTAATTAATCTTGACTAATGCATATTTATCTTTTTAATATTCTGTGTGATGAAATAAGAGGTTCAGAGTACTCTGAGAGTGCTTTTGCCTCATACTGAAGTATGAGATGGTGCTTGTCTCCAGGGAAAGCATGGGTGTGACTGAATTGTGAGCTGAAACTAGCTGTTGGCCTGAGACACCTCTTTGTGCATGTTACTGGGGATCAAACATTGGGGCGTGCTACATCCACGGCCCTTGTTTTTAATTTTTATTTTGAAGACACAGTCTTGCTAAGTTTCCCAGGCAGGATGTGAACCTGTGGCAAAACCTCCCAAAATCCTGTGATTGCAGGAGTGCACCACTGTGCCTGGCTAGAAGATCATGTCTTACGTGGAAGAACAGCTGACTGACAGTGGGTTAGTTAGGCTTGGGTTAAATCTTTTTTAGGGGCCTGGGAGATAGCTCCATGGCACAAGTGCCTGCCTGGCAAGTGCAAGGTCATGAGTTCAAACCCTAGTCCTGCAAAAAAAAAAAACCTTTTCACAGCGGTTCTCAACCTATGGGTCACAACCCTGGCAGAGGTCGAACGACCAAAACACAGGGGTCGCCTAAAGCCATTCTGAATCATAACTGTAGCAAAATTACGGTTTTAAAGTAGCCACCAAAATTATTTTTTGGTTTGGGGTCACCGCAACATAAAGGAACTGTATTGCGGGGTCACGCATGGCATTAGAAAGGTTGAGAACCACTGTTAATGGAGATGAGTCTGTCACTTAATGGAAACATTCATAGGATTTGTTGCCAATGATAAAACTGTAGCTTCTGAGAAAAAAAATTAGAATTCTGTAACTACTTTCAATACCTTATACAAGTAGAACCATGCAGCATTTGTCTTTTTAGATTTGCTTATTTTATGTAATGTCCTGAATATTCATCTATGTGGTAAGTTACAACAGGATTTCCTTTCTCTTTATTAATTTACTTTTTTAGGATTTTTCCCCCCTTTTTTGGAGACAGGATCTCGCTATGTTGTTCAGGCTGACCTTGAGCTCACTTTTTTAGCCCAAGCTGGTCTCAAACTCACGTCAATCTTCTTGCCTCAGTTTCCCAAATGCTGAAATTATAGGCATGCACCACCATGCCTGGCTAGGATTTTCTTTTTTGATTGAATAATATTTCATTGTATGAAGTGCACCATGGCAATTTCTCTGTCTCTGTCTCTGTCTCTCTGTCTCTCTCTGTCTCTGTCTCTCTCTCTTTCCTTCCTTCCTTATTTCTTGCAACAGAGTCTCACTTGTAGTCCATGCTGACCTTAAACTCACTGTGTAGCCCAGGCTGACCTCCAAGTCCATTTGATCCTTGTGCCTCAACCTCCCGAGTGCTAAGATTACAGGCATGCCTCTACACCTGGCTCTTTCTTTTTTCACCTGAGAATCATTACCAGGGATTTAGCTCAGTGGCATAGTGGCTGCCTGGCAAGTGCAAGGTCCTGAGTTCAATTTCTGGTACCAATAAATAAATAAATAAATAAACAAACAAACAAACAAACAGAATCAAACTCAAGGCCACCCTTCCCCTGAGCTATGTCCCTGTACATTTTGTTTTTTGAGATATTATCTAAATTGCCTAGACTGGCCTCAAATTTATAATTTTCCTGCCTCAGTCACCCAAGTAGCTGGGATTACAGACATATGCATATGCCACTGCACCCAACTCAATAGCTATTTTTTGCTTGTTTGTTTGTGAGTGACAGTCTTATCACATACTCCAGGCTGGCCTCAAACTCATAGCAAACATTCTGCCTAAGCCTCACAGGGTCTGACACTAGAAGCCATTTTGTAGAAAAACATTTTTTTTTTTTTTTTTTGTTTTGTTTTGTTTTGTTTTTTCTTTTTTCTTTTTTTGCGGGACCGGGGTTTGAACTCACAACCTTGCACTTGCTGGGCAGGCACTTGTGCCATGGAGCCATGTCCCCGGCCCCGAAAAACATTTTTTTTAAAGAAAAACATTTTAAGGGGCCCGGCGGGATGGCTCAGTGGTCTAAAGCGCCTGCTTGGGAAAGCTTGAGCAGATTCAGGGACTGCGGTTCGATCCCCGGCACCACATGCTGCGCTAGTCCTGCCCTCAGGGCGGGCTGAGCCGGCCATAAAAATGAGTGAATAAACAAACAAAGGTTCTAAAACAAGAAAAATAAATAAATAAAATAAAAAAAAAAAAAGAAAAACATTTTAAGTATTCTAATCTAAAAACTGCAGGTGGCATTTATACATTTCTACTTTCCTTCGGGCTAGGGAGATAGCTCAGAGGTTCAATCTCTGGTACCGTATGCTGTGCTGGCCCCAAAAGCCTGGGCATGTCATGCTGGCACCAGGCGTCGTGCATACTTGTAATTGTAATGCTGAGGAGGCTGAGATAGGAGGACCACTATGAGTGTGAACTGCATAGTGGGACCCTGTAATAAGGAAATAAAAATAAATACATTTCTACTTTTTAAGGAGCAAAAATTCCTGACATTTTCCTCTGATGATGTAGCACTTACTTTTGCTCTCTGCTCTGTGGTCCTAGGTTGGTTCATTCTGGCTCTGGATGTCGCTCGCCCTCCCTTGGATCTGATCTCACATTTGCTACCCGGACGGGCTCTCGGCAGGGCATTGAGATGCATCTTTTCAGGGTGGAGACGCATCGGGATCTGTCAACCTGGACCAGGATACTAGTGCAGGGTTGCCATGCCGCTGCTGAGCTGATCAAGGAAGTCTCTCTAGGTAGAGATGCTGGTGCTTCATTTTTAGCCATAATTTTGTTGTTATATTTTTAGTTTTAGGTTTTCATTGTTCCTTGTTGGTTCATTTTTTAAGCCAAGGTCTTGACATGTTGTCCAAATCAACCTTGAGCTTATTATACAGGCCAGGTTGGTCTCAAACTCAGTCTTCCTGCTTTAGTCTTCCAAGCAAGTTCTGGAACTACAGGTGTTCACCACCATGCCTGGCTCCCTAACAGTAATTTAAATGGAACTTTTTTTTTTTCTTGTTTCAGAACTTTTGTTTGTTTATTTATTTATTTTTATGGCTGGCTCAGCCTGCCTTGAGGGCAAGGCTGGCGCAACATGTGGTGCCGGGATCGAACCGTGGTCCCTGCAGCCACCTAAACTTTCCTAAGCAGGCGCTTTAGACCACTGAGCCATCCTGCTGGGCCCCTTAAATGAAACTTTAGGCTTTATTTTAAAGTAAAACCAAGCCTGGCATGGTGGCGCACACCTGTAATCCCAGCTCTTGGGAGGCTGAGGCAGGAAGATCAGTGCAAATTTGAGACCAGCCTGGGCTACAAGAACGAGCTCAAGGCCAGCCTGAACTGTGAAACTCTGTCTCAAAAAGACAAAAAATAAAATAAAATAAAAAATAAAGTAGGGGCCCGGCAGGATGGCTCAGTGGACTAAAGCACCTTCTTGGGAAAGCTTGGGCGCTGCAGGGACCACGGTTTGATCCCTGGCACCACATGCTACGCCAGCCCTGCCCTCAGGGCAGGCTGAGCCAGCCATAAAAATAAACAAGCAAAGTTCTGAAACAAGAAAAAAAAAATAAAATTCTGTAAAAAAAATAAAATAAAATAAAGTAAAACCAAGCCTGGCATGGTGGCGCACACTTGTAATCCCAGCTCTTGGGAGGATGAGACAGGAGGATCAGTGCAAGTTCCAGACCAGCCTGGGCTACAAAAATGAGCTCAAGGCCAGCCTGAACTGCATAGTGAAACCCTGTCTCAAGACCAAAAAAAAGGAAAACCACTCTTATGAGTGCCAGACCATAAAGTATGCTTAAATAATGGTGGCTCCAAGTGGTGATGGTGGAAGGAAGTGTGAATCTGTCTCACAAGTAAAATTCCTGTAAGCCTGGAATGTGGCTCTGAGCACATTCCAAACACCCCAAATATGACATGACATTTTTACTGTCCAGTTTCAGTCAGCATTTAATAGTGTAAGAACTCATTTGCTATGGACTAGATGCATTGACTCTCTAGTTAAGAAGATTTGGGATCTAAATTATGTATAAGAGCCCTTAAATATGAGCGTCTGGAAAGCTTGTGGCTTTAGGGAAATGAAGAATTTAGGAGTTTCTTTTCAAAAAGTTTGAAAGCGCCTTGCACTCGCTCAGGCCTCGGAAGTAAATGTTGATGTCTCATTCCATTGTCGAAGCGCCCTCTTGTGGTGATTAAATATCTCTGAATTGCGTATTGTAAATGTGTGTATATATGCATAAAGATACTCCACACTACTTTTCATGGTCAGTGCTGCTGGGCCTTAAATTGGAGCCTTTTAGGTATTTGAGAGTACTAGTTCCAAAGCCAGTACTTAAAGCCCCTATATTTCTCCCTCAAAATGGCTGTCTCACCTTTCCTTTTCTTTCTCTCTTTCTCTCTTTCTTTCTTTCTTTTCTTTTTTTTTTTTTTGAGACAGGGTCTTGTTATGCAGTTCAGGCTGGCCTTGAGCTCACTTTTGTAGCTCAGGCTGGTCTCGAACTCGCACCAATCCTCCTGCCTCAGCCTCCCGAGTGCTGGGATTACAGGCGTGCGCCACCGCGCCCAGCTCTTTCTTTCTTTCTTTCTTTCCTTTTCTCTCACCCTCCCTCTTTCCCTCCCTCCCTCCCTTCCTTCCTTTTCTCCTTTTTTCCTTTGTTGTATTGTGATTGCTCATTTGTTTTGTTTTGTTCTTTTTTTTTGTCTTTTTGAGACAGGGTCTCGCTATGCAGTTGAGGCTGGCCTTCAGCTCACTTTTGTAGCCCAGGCTGGTCTCGAACTCGCACCAATCCTCCTGCCTCAGCCTCCCGAGTGCTGGGATTACAGGCGTGAGCCACCACGCCTGGCTGTTTTGTTTTGTTCTTGAGACAAGGTCTTACTATGCAGTTCTGGCTGGCTTTGAACTCACTATGTGGCCCTGGCTGGCCTGAGTGCTGGGATTACAGGCATAGATTATCACACCTGACTGAAGACAACTTATTCTTGTGACTGAAAGCCTGAAGGATGTACACTATCGCTTTGGCTTTATTCATTATATCAGTATTTACTAAATATTTTAATAATTAGCAAGTGCTATGCTTTGTAATGAGAGCAGTAAGAACAAATAAGATCTACTTTATCCCTGACACCATTGAATAAACACAAAACACAATGTCATCAGGGCGTGGTGCACATGGCTGTAATTTCTGCACATCAGCTAGGGCAGGAAGATCCCAGTTTCCAGCCTAGCCTCAGCACCCTGGGTACTGAGCAAGACCTTGTCTGGGGAGTGGGGACTGGAGATGTCACTCAGGGCAAAGGCCTTGGTTTCGATCTCTAGTAACACAACAGAGATACAAACACCAGTGACTGTCATTTCTTCTTTATCCCTGGAGCAACTATCTTGATTATACTTGGTAGGGTGGTTTTCTTCGATGTAGTCACCAGGAACACTGCCCCAGCCTTTCTTCCCTGGCACAGCGTAGGCAGACCACTACCTGCCATGCCACCCTGCACAGTTCTGTGGCTGCTGAGGGTCTGGCCAGGGGATGCTCGGGAAGCATTGCATGTACCAGGACTCGCCTGAGTGTAGTGCTGCTTGATTTAGGAATGAGCCTTCCTTTCTTTCTTCCTTTTTTTTTTTTTTTTTTTTTGTCTTTTTGAGACAGGGTCTCGCTATGCAGTTGAGGCTGGCCTTGAGCTCACTTTTGTAGCCCAGGTTGGTCTCGAACTTGCACCGATCCGCCTGTCTCAGCCTCGAGTGCTGGGATTACAGGCGTGAGCCACCACGCCCGGCCTTTCTTTCCTTCCTTCCTTCCGTCCTTCCTTCCTTCCTTCCTTCCTTTCTTTCTATCTTTCTATCTTTATTAAATTTTTAAAATTTGTTTGGACCTTTGTTGTTTTGTTTTGAGACAGGGTCTCATGCAATTCAGGTTGGCCTTGAACTCATTTTGTTGCCCAGGCTGGCTTTGAACTCACAGCAGTCCTCCTGCCTCAGCCTCTTGAGTGTTGGGAATATAGGTGTGTGCCACCACACTTGGCTTAAACTTCTTTACTAGTAAGGAAATTCTTTTTTTTTTTTTTTTTTTAATTCTTGTTTCAGAACCTTTGTTTGTTTATTCATTCATTTTTATGGCAGGCTCAGCCCGCCCCGAGGGCAGGGCTGGCACAGCATGTGGTGCCGGGGATCGAACCGCAGTCCCTGAAACCGCCCAAGCTTTCCCAAGCAGGCACTTTAGACCACTGAGTCATCCTGCCAGGCCCCATTAAGGAAATTCTTAAAAACTTATCTTTTAAATAGCTCAGTGGTCTAAAGAACCTGCTTAGGCAAGTTTAGGCAGGCATAGGGAACCATGGTTCAGTCTCAGCACCATATGCTGCACCAGCTCTGCCCTAAGGGCAGGCTGAGCTGGCCAAAAAAATACTGGGATTGCCCACGCAGGTGCTTAAACCATTGAGCTAACGAAAGCCCCCCAGCCGCAGCCCTTTGAGACAGGGTTTTGCTAAATTGCTCAGGCTAGCCTCAGACTTGGTATCTTCCTGCCTCAGCCTCCTGAAGAGCTGGGATTACAAGCATGTACTGTTATAGACGTATACACTTGCATGCTTATTCTTTATTTTTTGAAGACAGGACCTCAGTATATATTTCTACATATATAATACAATAAGTTTTGAGTTTTGCTAAGAACTACGCATTAGCCGCTTAATAAAAATTTTACAATATGAGAATCAGGCACACACCTATAATCCCAGCCTTGGGAGTTTGAGGCCAGCCTGGTCTACAAAGTGAGCTCAAGGCCAACTTGAACTGCATACGGAGACTCTGTCTCAAAAAGACAAACAACAACAACGCAGGGTCCTGAACTCAATCTCCAGTACCACAAAAATAACAATAACAATAATAAGAATAATAGAATAAGAATATCGACAAGCTAGGAGGAATGTCCAAATTTTTTTTTAAGAATTTTATTATTTTTTTTCTTGTTTCAGAAATTTTGTTTGTTTATTTTTATGGCCGGCTCAGCCTGCCGCAGCATGTAGTGCTGGGGATTGAACCGCGGTCCCTGCAGCCGCCTAAGCTTTCCTAAGCAGGTGCTTTAGACCACAGATTGTCCTAGGGCCTAAATATTGGCCCTATTATCTTCATCCTGGTATTCATACTGACTCAGTTGAAGATCAGCATAATCACTAATTGTGCCTATAACCAAGGATTAATGCTCTATATCACCAATACCCACCCTTTATTACATAGTGAAAATACTTAAGGAGTATGTGTGTGTGACTTTGAGGATGTAAACCAGGACCTCCAACATGTTAGGCAAGCACTGTACCTCAGAGCTATATCCCCAGCTTGTAGAAAGCTTCTTTTTTTTTTTTTTTTTTTTTTTTTTAATACATTTGGCATAGGCTCTACAGGGTCTCACAGTGTAGCGAGTCTGTTTGCAGCCTCCTATGCACTGGTATTACAGTGTGCACCACCATACCCAGTCTCAATCACTGGCTCAATGCGCCCCTGGGAGAGGGCCAGTAATACACACTGAGATGCAACACTGGCTGCTGCACTCTCCCTAAGCAGGCACTTTAGTCTGCTGAGCTATCAGGCTGGCCCAAGAAAGCTTTTTAATAATGTCAATGGCTAGCCAGGCAGTGTAGAGCACACATGTAATCCCAGCATTCTGGAAGGCTGAATGCACCCCTACCCCTTTTCTTACAAGACAAGGTTTCACTGGGTTGCTAAGTTGCCCAGGCTGAACCTAAACTTGAGATCCTTCTGCCTCAGCCTCTCAGAGTACTAGAACTACAGGCATGTGCTGCTGCACCTGGATTATGCATGAAATATTTGTGATCAGATCATACTCTTCATTAGAAGGATCTAGTATCATATATATATATATCTGGCTCAGCCTGCCCTGGGGTGGGACTGGCATGGCATGTGATGCCGGGGATTGAATCACTGTCTCAGTGGTCGCTTAAGCTTGCCTAAGCAGGCCCTCTAGACCACTGAGCCATCTCACCAGCTCCTCCATTATAAATTTTATTATATTTTATTTTTTAATTTTTTAAATGTTTTATTTTTTTTTTTTTGCAGAACCAGGGATCAAACTCAGGACCTTGCACTTGCCAGGCAGGCACTTATGGCCCTGAGCTATCTCCCTAGCCCCCTCCATTATAAATTTTAAATCACAGTGGTATGCCTATACTCCTCATTAATTGCTTCTGGGAAGCATGACCAGTACCAAACTGTTTTGGCTGGGGCAGTCAACACCGACAGCCTCTAGTGTGCACAGTAAATACCAAGTAGATGACTAGAACAAAATTTTCATGATAAAATTCCTTAAGTAGGGGCCCGGCGGGATGGCTCAGTGGTCTAAAGCGCCTGTTTGGGAAAGCTTGGGCGGCTTCAGGGACAGCGGTTCGATCCCCGGCACCACATGCTGCACCAGCCCTGCCCTCGGGACAGGCTGAGCCGGCCATAAAAATGAGTGAATAAACAAACAAAGGTTCTGAAACAAGAAAATAAATAAATAAAATAAAATTCCTTAAGTAGCTGGGCGTGGTGGCGCACGCCTATAGTCCCAGCACTTGGGAAGCTGAGGCATGAGGATCGATGTGAGTTCAAGACCAGGCTGGGCTACAAAAGTGAACTCAAAGCCAGCCTGAACTGCATAGTGAGACCCTGTCTCAAAAAGACAAAAAAAGAAAAAGAAAATCCTTAAGTACTAAATTCCACTAGTGTTAGAGTAGTCAGGTACCAAGATATGACTATATAACCCCAAATCTAGACTGAAACATATTTAGTTTGATTTTTATTTCTCCTTTTCAAGCTGGATGTAATCATAAACAAGATTCTGGTTTTTTGTTTTTGTTATTTTTGCAGACTCAGGGATTGAACTCAGGCCCTTGTGCTTGCCAGGCAAGTGCCTAGTCTACTGAGCTATCTCCCGGGCCCCTAAGATTCTGGGGGTTTTTTGTTGTTGTTGTTGGTTTCTTTTTTTTTTTTTTTTTGTGTGTGTGTGTGTGTGTGTGGGACCGGGGTTCAAACTTATGACCTTGCACTTTCCAGTCAGGCACTTGTGCCTCAGAGCTATTGCCCCAGCCCCCAAGATTCTGGTTTTTAACATAACACATTTCTTTTCTTTTTCTCCCAAGGAGAAACAATTCAAAATAGGATAAACAAGAAGTCCCTTACAGGGGCCCAGCAGGATGGCTCAGTGGTCTAAAGCCCCTGCTTGGGGAAGCTTGGGCGGCTTCAGGGACTGCGGTTCGATCCCCGGCACCACATGCTGCGCCAGCTCTGACCTTGGGGTGGGCTGAGACGGCCATAAAAATGAGTGAATAAACAAACAAAGGTTCTGAAACAAGAATAAAAATAATAAAGAAGTCCCTTACACATACAGAGCAAGCCTGCTATAGCATTAATAGCTCGCCTTGCGTGGCCTTGCCCAGATTCGATCACCTGCTCTTGTCCCACTGTGACACAGCTGCTGGCTCAGTAATACACCTCACCACCTGGTCTGCATCTTCTCCAACCAGTGCCTTCCTGACTTGGGTGATCCTTGCTTTGTTTTATTACTATTTTTATTTTTTAGTACTAATCAAACTCAGGACCTTGCACCTCCCAGGCAGGTGCCTGAGCTGTTAAGCTATTCCCCCAGCCCGGTCCTTGCTTTTGAGCTTTTCTCTTCAATACTACAACTGATCCTCTGGACTCTATAGACCTCAATATCTCAACTGTGCTTTAGCTTTAGGGATGTTAATAGAACTATTGCCTGGTTGCCTTGGTTGGGGTCTGGCTGTTCCTCCAAACCCCTACCAGTGAAGTCAAGCCCTTTAGAGTGTTCAGTGATACAAACAGCCTGCAGCAGCCCTTATGCCATAGAGTCACCACCACTGCCCTGGGCCATTCATTTAGAGATCAGTGCACTGGATCACCTCTACACACAGGGGAATAATTGTATCTATGTTTGGCTCCTTTTACCTGTGGCCAGCTTCCTTTTCTGAGGGTAACCAATGTTTATTTTTTTAATTTTATTAATTTTAATAAGAAAGAAATAACAGGGCTGGCAAGATAGCTCAGCAGTCTAAAGTGCCTGCTTAGGCAAGCTTTGGCAACTACACCTAAGCTTGCCTCGGTTTGATCCCCACACCACATGCTGGGCCAGCCCCACCCCCAGGGCAGGCTGAGCCCACCATAAATAAATAAAGTTTTTTTTTTTTGTAATAATTTATGTTTTTAAGCGTTATTTATGTTATGGCCGGCTCAGCCTGCCCTGGGGGTGGTGCTGGCGCAGCATGTGGCGCCTGGGATCAAACTGCAGTCCCTGTGGTTGCCTAAGTTTGCCTAAGCAGGTGCTTTAGACCACTGCGCTATTTTGCCAGCCCAATAAATAAAGTTTTTAAAAGAAGAAAGAAAGAAAGAACAATGAAACAGTTTCAAAACACATTAGTAGGACAGCCACAATAATAATACAATGCATATTGTCTTTTTTTTTCATATTGTCTTCATAGCAGTTGTTGGTAATCAATATTTAAAGTCTATTATCCATGCCTCTTCTCTGAGGAGGACTGTATTTATCTCTCTATTTTGTTTTTATGGCATTAGGAATTGAATCTAGAGCTTTTACACTAATAAGCAACCTGTAATTACAGTACTCTGGAGGCTGAGGTGGGAGGATTACATTGCCGTCCCTGGGAAAGTTTGGAGGAACAGACAGAACCCAATGAAAGCCTTCCTCGACTTTGGTCTTACTCAGTTTGGTATCTACTTTATACGGTTAGGGGTTACCTGTAATCCCCAAAGTCTGGGAGGCTGAGGCAGGAGCACTGAAAGTTCAAACCCGGCCTGGGTAATGTGACAACTTAGCAAGACCTTGTCTTAAAAAGAACATGAAGAGGTCGTGGCAGGGTGGGGGGCCCGGTGGGATGGCTCAGTGGTCTAAAACTCCTGCTTGGGAAAGCAGGCGGCTTCAGGGACCACGGTTCAATCCCCGGCACCACATGCTGCGCCAGCCCTGCCCTCAGGGTGGGCTGAGCCGGCCATAAAAATGAGTGAATAAACAAACAGGTTCTTGGGGCCTGGCGGGATGGCTCAGTGGTCTAAAGCGCCTGCTTGGGAAAGCTTGGGCGGCTTCAGGGACTGCGGTTCGATCCCTGGCACCACATGCTGCGCCAGCCGTGCCCTCGGGGTGGGCTGAGCCGGCCATGAAAATGAGTGAATAAACAAACAAAGGTTCTGAAACAAGAAAAAAATAAATAAAAAATTTAACAAACAGGTTCTGAAACAAGAAAAAATAAATAAATAAATAAATAAATAATTTAAAAATTCTTTAAAAATAAAATTTAAAAAAAAAAAGGTCTGGGGATGTAGCTCAAGGCAGAGGCAATGGGTTGAATCCCCATTTGTGCTGGGAGGAGGAGTATCAGGGATTGAAGACCAAGATGATGTGTTTATGAATTCCCCAAGAGTGGTGGCTGTGAGCCAGGTGTGGTGGTGCATGCCTGTAATGCCAGCACTCGGGAGGCTGAGGCAGGAGGATCAGTGCGAGTTCGAGACCAGCCTGGGCTACAAAAGTGAGCTCAAGGCCAGCCTGAACTGCATAACAAGACCCTGTCTCAAAAAGACAAAAAAAGAAAAAAAGGAGTGGTGGCTGTGCCCCCTGCCCCCCCCCATTACCACATGTACACAGCTGCCACATATTTGCCAGCATAAGTGTCCAGTTGATACTCACTTGACCTCAAGCTAGGTCAAGGTGTTGGCTCCAGTGAGCAAAACAAAATCCACTTGAGAAGAGTTTTCTTTTTTTTTTTTTTTTTTGTCTTTTTGAGACAGGGTCTCGCTATGCAGTTCAGGCTGGCCTTGAGCTCACTTTGGTAGCCCAGGCTGGTCTCGAACTTGCACCAATCCTCCTGCCTCAGCCTCCCAAGTGCTGGGATTACAGGCATGCACCACCACGCCCGGCGAGTTTTCTTTTTTGAAACCAGATGAATCACCCACTTGACACCTGAAAAGAAACTTTACTAATAATTTTTTCTGTTTGTCTTTGATAGGCTGCACATTAAATGGTCAAGAGGTAAAATTCACTGTGCATTATGAAAATGGGTTCACCATCTCCAGGGAGAATGGAGGCTCCAGCGCTGTGCTGTTCCACTACCCCTTTGAAAGGCTGAAAATGTCTGCTGATGATGGCATCAGAAATCTCTATCTAGATTTTGGTGGTCCTGAGGGAGAACTGGTAAGAGTAGAACTGATAACCATGCTTATATGAATAGTTATTCTTTCTTTCTCATTGTTTCTTTTTTAAAATTTTCATGTATTTGGTACAGGGTTTCACTATGCAGCTCGGACTCATAGTGATTTCCTGTTTTAGCCTCCCCAATGCTGGGATTCCAAGCCTGTGCCAACATACCTGGTTTCAGTGGCCAGCTTGGTGTGCCTGGGGCAGGGCTCGCACAGGAGGTACCAGGAATTGAACTGGGGTCCTTGTGTTTGCCAGGCAGGCGCTTAGACTGCTAAGCCATCTCCAGGGCCCCTCTTATTGTTTCTTACCAATTAGATAGAAGGTAATTATGGTCTGCTATTTATTTGAAACAGGAAATTATTCCATTTTCAAGGTAGCACTATATTTGTAGCAGGGCTTTTTTGTTTTTTGTTTTTTGGGTTTTTTTTTTTTTTTTTTTGACTTGCATAGGCTGCCTTAAGGACAGGTCTGGTAAGGCTTGTAGAGCCAGGGATCGAACCCAGGTCCCCTGCACTATTGCTTGAGCAAACACTTAAACAACTGTGCTGAGCCATAACCCTATCCCCCTATTGCAGTTTTCTTTCCCCCACACTAAGAAACCACTTTCTTGGGGCTGGCGAGATGGCTCAGTGGTCCAAAGTGCCTACTTAGGCAAGCTTAGGCAACTGCAGGGACCAAGGTCCCTGGCACCACATGCTGCACCAGCTTCACCCCCAGGGCAGGCTGAGTGGGCTATAATATTAAATAAATAAATAAAAAGAAACCTCTCTCAGCCGGGCGTGGTGGCGCATGCCTGTAATCCCAGCACTTGGGAGGCTCAGGCAGGAGGATTGGTGTGAGTTCGAGACCAGCCTGGGCAAAAGTGAGTGCAAGACCAGTCTGAACTGCATAGTAAGACCCTGTCTCAAAAAGACAAAAAAAAGAAACCTCTCTCTCTCTCTAGTTTTTTCAGTTTTTTTCTCTCTCCAGTTGTTTGTTGGTTTGTTTTTTCCTTATTCTTTTTTTGAAACAGGGTCTTGCTATGCAGTTCAGGCTGGCCTTGAGCTCACTTTTGTAGCCCAGGCTGGTTTTGAACTCACAGTGATACTCCTGCCTCAGCCTCCCAAGTGCTGGGATTACAGGTGTGTGCCACCATGCCTGGCCCCAATTTTATTGGGTGCTTTGTTTTTAAAGATTTTTATGGTCAAAAAAAATTTGTATGTGTTACTAAGGATTAAACTCAGGGCTTCAT
The DNA here is from genome assembly GCA_004027025.1 of Myocastor coypus. Classification (NCBI taxonomy): domain Eukaryota; kingdom Metazoa; phylum Chordata; class Mammalia; order Rodentia; family Myocastoridae; genus Myocastor; species Myocastor coypus. The sequence goes on from PVJA010009506.1 coordinate 18,487, forward strand.
ACATGCTAGACTAGCATTTTATCACTGACCTACATCCCTAGCTCCGAAAAGCCCCCGTTTTTTTTGTTTGTTTGTTTTGTTTGCGGGACTGGGGTTCGAACTCATGACCTTGCACTTGCCACACAGGCACTTGTGCCACGGAGCTATCTCCCCAGCCCCCCAAAAAGCCCTTTTAAGAAAGTTTTGGGGTTTTTTGTTTTGTTTTGACTGAGTATGGCAGCACATGTCTGCAATCTCAGCATCAGCAGTCGAGAGAGGGTGAGGCAGGAGGATCACTATGAGGTCCAGACCAGCCTAGGCTACAAAGTGAGTGTAAGGCCACCCTGAACTGCATAGTGAGACTCTGTCTCAAAAAGACAATCAGTCAATAACTAAAGAAAAGAAAATTTTCAGTCATAGTTTTTCATATGGAGATTGGGGATAGTAATCAGCAACCTAAGTGTCTGCCTAGCAAGCACAAGGTCCTGAGTTCAATTCCCAGTACCAAAAAATAAAGTGTTTCATGTGGAAATTGGAGGTATATGCTTAGTAAAGGTAAAACTGGCTTCCCAACTAACCTTAAGAGTCATCCTAGAGCCGGGCGTAGTGGCTCACGCCTGTAATCCCAGCACTTGGGAGGCTGAGGCAGGAGGATCGTTGTGAGTTCGAGACCAGCCTGGGCTACAAAAGTGAGCTCAAAGCCGGCCTGAACTGCACAGTGAGACCCTGTCTCAAAAAAAAAAAAGAGTCATCCTAGGGCCTGGCAGGATGGCTCAGTGGTCTAAAGCGCCTGCTTAGGAAAGCTTAGGCGGCTGCAGGGACCACAGTTCGATCCCTGGCACCACATGCTGCTCCAGCCCTGCCCTCAGGGCAGGCTGAGCCGGCCATAAAAATAAATAAATAAATAAATAAAAGTTCTGAAACAAGAAAAAAAAATAAAGTAAATTCTTTTTTTATTATTATTATTTTTATTCTTGTTTCAGAACCTTTGTTTATTCACTCCTTTTTTTGGCCGGCTCAGCCCACCCCCCAGAGGACAGGGCTGGCACAGCATGTGGTGCCGAGGATTGAACCGTGGTCCCTGAAGCCTCCCAAGCTTTCCCAAGCAGGCGCTTTAGACCACTGAGCCATCCCGCCAGGCCCCAAATAAAGTAAATTCTTTAAAAAAAAAAAGAGTCATCCTAGGGCTGGCCAAATAGCACAGCTGAGTGCTGTTTAAGCAGACGTAGGGGCCAGTGATTGAGACTGGGCATGGTAGTGCACACCTGTAATCCCATCTCCAGGCTGATCACTACAAGTCTCATCTGCATAGTGATGCCCTGTACACCCTGTAGACCCTGTACTAAAATACAAAAAGAGTCATCCTAACCACCTACCTAGTAGGGGATATCAGAAATCACATCCACATGGTCATGCTTCAGCTATGCTTAGTGTGATTCCTCCTGGAAAATAAAAGTACAGTTAATGTTGGGGAGATAGCTCAGTAGAATAAGCACTTGCCTGGCAAGCTCAAGGGCCAGAGCACTCCATGGTTTCCTGGTGTGTGGGGGGGGGACCACAACAAAAGTACAGTTAATGGCCTCTATGTGGAACGATAGTATGCGTGTGTGTGTGTGTGTGTGTGTGTGTGTGTGTGTGTGTGTGTGTGTGCATGTTTGTTTCTTTTGGCAAAGTCTCCCTATGTTGTTCAGGATGGGCGTGAACTTTGTGCAACCCAGGCTGGGCTCAAAAATCATAGCAGTCCCCCTGCTTCAGCAACCTGAGTGCTAGGATTACAGATGTGCATCACTGTGCCTGGCTCCTCTTTATTTTATTTATTTTTGTTTTGTTTTGTATTTTCTGTATTTTAGGGTAGGGTCTACAGGGTTTTCATTGTCTCATTACTAGATCAGACTCCTAGTGATCCGCCTGTTTATGATCTCCCAAGAGCTGGGATTACAGGAGTACGCTGCCATGCCCAGTCTCAGTTGTTGTCCGGTGGTGCAGGACCAGTACTGCAGGCCTGGGGATCGAATCCTGGCCCCTGCACCTGCTCGCAGGCACTTTAATCTGCTGAGCTAGGGCTGGGGAGATAGCTCAGTAGAAGAAACACCTGCCTGGTAAGTGCAGGGTCCTGAGTTTACTCCCCGGTACCCCCCCCCAAAAAAAAAATCTGCTGAGCTATTTGGCCAGCGCATGGTTCTCCCACCCCCGTATGCTGGCTCAGGCTGCCTTATGGAGGTGGATCTAGAGATGAAACTGCTATTCCCTGTGCCTTACTGGGATTGCTTACGGAGGCAGTTAACACAAGCCCCGTATAGCACACTTCTGCCTGTTGCTTTCTGTTCTCAAGAGTTTCTGTAGCTGTAGTTTTTGTTGTCGTTGTTCTGGGAATTGAACTCAGAACTTCACACAAACTAAACATACACTGTACCAGGGTGCTACATCCTTAATGCCTCCAAGTTGTTTTTTAAGTAGAACGTCTCATCTAAATGTGTTTATTTTGCTCTGTGTGTATTAAGTCTGTGTATACAGTAGTGATAGTGAATTTCCTTTCTTCACAGACCATGGACCTGCATTCTTGTCCGAAGCCAATTGTATTTGTGTTGCACACATTCTTGTCAGCGAAAGTCACTCGCATGGGACTGCTTGTCTGAGCAGCAGAAAGTCAGAAAAGAGCCTTGACTGTCACCAAAAGAATTTTCACCTCAAAAAAAGAAGGGAAAAAAAAAAAGCACAAAAGAAAGCTCTTTGCTCTCTCTCCTCCAGTACAGTGCCTTTCCAAGGACCTGCGAATCACTGCTGAACCCTACCCGGGTTTACAGGAGAGGCTGCCTTGGCCAGAAATGCCAGGACTTTATTAAGCTCCAAAATGAAACGGTTGATTCATTGTCTCATTTCATAATGTGGTTTTATAAGTAATTAGGTTTACTTCCTCTGTTAAAGATGGTGGCTTTTTGCTTTGGTTGTTTGCTTTGGGGCTTTTTTTGGACATAACCAAATAGTCAGCCAAGAGCTGTTTCCTTTCCCATAATCCTGCAGAACTTGTTTCACCCGGCCTTGACCTCTTACTTCCAGCGGCTTTCCTTTCCAGGTGCTAGTGCGCACAGCCTGTGGTTTCGTGCGCACTCTACGTAGGCTGATGCTTCTGTAGAGTTTACTGTCTTCACCTCTCCTCCCACCCTGCGAAACACTTGAGCTGTGTCACCCCAAGTTTCTTCCCTCTGTCCTGGCTCTCGCCACGTCCCATCTGCCTTCCACCACTTTTGCGGAGCATAATGGCTAACTGTAGGATTCAGAAATTGCAAAGTGTGATTCACCTTTCTACTCCTTTTCTGGTGGTGACCAAGATGAAATGCAGTTTGGAAACACTCCATTGAAAGGAAAGTTTTAAATTTTTTTTAACTTTTCTGACTTTATCTTTGGTAGGAGCCAGGGTATAAGATTTATTTTAAAAGAAAATCCTCATTTTAAGCGAAGCCATCTTTTACTGCTTACCAAATGTGCCTTTGGTTAAGATTAGTGGAGCTAAATCAGTCACTGCTTGGGGCCTGGCAGGGGCCGGCAGGATGGCTCAATGGTCTAAAGCGCCTGCAGGCGGCTGCAGAGACCTGGGTTTGATCCCGGGTACCACATGCTGCGCCAGCCCTGCCCTCAGGGCAGGCTGAGCCGGCCATAAAAATAAATAAACAAACAAAAGTTCTGAAGCAAAAAAAGTAATAAAAATTTTAAAAATTAAAAAAAATAAATCAGTCACTGCTTGAATAACTGAGTATCACTACCATTCTGGGGATGTCATCTTTCCCAGTTTCAAGAAGTAGCCTTCGAGGTGGGTTTCCTTAATGGATCTACTCAAGTGGCCAGATTCCTTTGAGGAACATAAACCTTCAGAGCCAGTCTGCTTAAAGAGTAGACTTTTTGGGTGAAGCCAGTCCTCAGCACACCATATCAAGTTGCTTTGGGCTGCGTGAACCCACATGGGATTCTGGGCCTAACTTCCTCCCCAGAATAGACTGGACAAGCAGCTGCCAGCTCAGGACCCCATGCTGGCTGGCGTCTCAAGGAATTCTGCAGTGGGCAGGGTGATGAGCTCTAAGCACGGCTACCTTTGTTTTGTGAACAGCAGCAATGAGGATGCTGCATTTTGTGATCTTGGAGAGACATACCTTGTTTTTCCTAATTTTAAGGGAGGTACGTATCTTAGAAAGCATTTAAAATAGTATTATAATATCTATATAAAATGTTCAAATTAGCATGGTCCCTGGATTTGAAAGAAAAGGAAACACTGACCTTGATGTTCTGTATGCTGTCTAAGGAATGGCACAAAATTCTTGTTTTCCAGAGGTATCAGGAATTTTTGGGGAAATGTGAGCACAAAGAGGGTAAGGTGGGTAACACTCCAAGTGGTGGGAGGCTCCTGGGCCTGAGTGCAGACGCATTGGTAGGGAGAGTGAAGGAGCAGGTGCCATGCAGACAGTGTAGCCCTGGTGTTCTGCCTCTGCCCAAGCACTAGGCCTTCTCTACCACAAAATGAGGCTAATGTATACAGAGGCTGAGGAGAGATGTCCATCCTTCCTCCAGCTTCAAGAAAATGTTAAAACTCTAAGAATGAATGAACTGAACCACTTGAAACTCGAAATTAAAATCTAGATAAGAATATCTTTCAGGAGTTTTGGGTTTTTTTTTTGTCTTTTTGAGACAGGGTCTCACTATGCAGCTCAGGCTGGCCTTGAGCTCACTTTTGTAGCCCAGGCTGGTCTCGAACTCGCACCGATCCTCCTGCCTCAGCCTCCCAAGTGCTGGGATTACAGGCATGCGCCACCACGCCTGGCTTTTCAGGAGCTTTTCGTGTTCTGAAAATGAGTAAACCTAGCTGGGACAGTGACACACAGCTGTGACCCAGCTGCTCAGGAGCCCAAGGTGGGAGCATGTTGAGTTTGAGGCCAGCCTGGCAACTTAGTGTGATCCCATCTCAGAAAAAAATAAATGAACCTAAAAATTTTTTAAAAACCTAACATTGGTTCCACCTGAGATACCTTTGCCATCAAGAAAAGAAGGTTCTGAAGGTCCAGCTCTGACTTCTGGAAGCAAATTTTCAACAAAAAATCACCTCAAATAAGAGAATATGAACACTTATTGTTAAGATGAGGCACTGAGGGATGCATTCCTGGGTTTCAGCAGCATGGACAGTCATTGGCATTTCCATGTTAAAGGCCACACCACTAGGATTTGCAGGGGAACTGCAGGGCCACCCTGCTCGTTGGGGATAGGTTGAAGGTCTATAAGATGGGTGTGATTAAAATAGGGCAGGACCAAGGCATTTCATGTGTACACTTCAACTCATTTTGTTCAAGCTTAAGTTGTCCCATAGCGAGATCCACAGAGTTTGTAATAATGTGTTTGAGTTTGATGTGAAATGAAAGCATAGGAGAGGGCTTTGTCCATCAGCAGCTCCAGACCAAGAGCTCAGCTGCTTGTCTTCCGTGCAGTAAGAGCTTTCCATCATGGGTAGTCCAGGTTGTTCTTCAAACATGTTAAAGGGATTTGCAAATCCAATTAAGTGCTTTTTTGAATGGGACAACTTGACATGTATGTGGTTTGTATTTTGTTGCCAAAATATGGCTAGTTACTTTCAAGTCATAAGTAAAATGGACATTTTGATGTTTCACCTCTTTTTTAGAACCAACTAAATTATCATTTCCTTTTCACTTTGAATTGGAAAAATTGATGAGGATGTGATGGGCTCCCCTGTCCAGAATGGAAAGAAACTGCAGTGCAATCCATCCTCCCCTGCCACATTCAGACTTTCTGTGTTCCAAGACTTCAGTTTAGGTATCCTTTCTATATTCCACACAGACATCCAAAAGCAGTCAATTCGAATATGAAGAATCTCCTTCTTTCCCTAAAACACCCCCCTTCTTCCCCATAAAACAAAAAAAAGAAAGGGAATAAAAGAAATAATTCCATTTTTCTCTTTTTGAAAAAGTAAGGCCTTACCTGATGTCATTAAACAAAACTTACCTGGAAATTAGTATCTAATATTTTATATGAAGAAATACCTAAATGTACATTTGCACAGTATTTATTAGATAGTCATAACTGTAAGCCTACCTAACTAGGCTGGGCATGGTGGCACATGCCTATAATTCCAGCACTTGGGAGGCTGAGGCAAGAGGATCTTGATGAGTTCAAGGCCAGCCTGAACTGCATAGCAAGACCCTGTCTCAAAAAAAAAAAAAAAAAGACTGAAAAATAAACCTACCTTGTAGACAGAGTTCCAGGTAAAATATTGGGACACATACAGGCAATCAAAAATGTTATTTTAAATGCCATTCTTCTGTTTTAAAGCCATGTTTTAGTACTTTGAATACTGGAAAGTCTTATGGTGCCTGATTTTTTTTATCATCTGAACTCTCACAAACTTCATTACTTAAAATTTTTGCATGGAAAGAATGACTGAATTATTTTTAAGCTGAAGAATAGAACCAACAAATGCTTATTATTATTTGCTTTCCTAATTTACCCTTTTAAGTAAAAAGGCAACAGAGCCTTTTTAGCTGATTAAATGTGTTTACCTGATGGTCCAAAATTTATTCCTTAAAAAAATTAAGCTGTGTGGAATCTGAACAAGATTATTATTTCTCCCCAAAAAAGGCTTAGTTGTAAATGGTTTTGTAGACAAAAGTGTGTGGAAAAAATGATGGCTTTTTTTTTTTTAATTGTGAAAAGTAAAGGACTTCTACTTTTAATTTATATGCATGTGGATATATTTGCTTTCAAAACCATGGAAGAATCTGTCCATTGTTTTTAATGCAAATTGCCTTCTAAGCTGCTATGCAAATTTTTTACAGAGCCCTACCTGCTTAAAGAGTTGAAACTTTTTGAAAACTTTCAGGGAAGACCTGTAGACTCCAGCACTTTTTCTGCTTTTTTGTATCTTATCTCAGACACTTACATTGAATTATGTTCATTATTTTCACTGGTTATAAGCTATTGTTTGTACATAATACTTAAGCTATCCAAATACCCAGCGTACATTTCCATGTGGTTGCCATGATGGAAATGGCTGGTTAGAAAGCCAAAGCTCATTTTTCAGTCCCTACTGCAGACAACAAATTTTGCTATCTGTGTAATGAGAAGACGCTTGTTTAAATTTGGGATTCTGCAGTTAGTCGTGCTCATTCTTTTTATATATTGCTGTCAGGTATAATGTATATGTCAAGTGGTATCTTATTCTACTTTAAGTTTTGAAATACTTCACTTAGTATGGCTTTTCTTTTTCCACCTAAAGATAAAAGGAGAAAATCTACCCTCTCCCACTCTGAACTTTTTAATTGCTTAATGATCTAGAATTATGTTGTCTTTCCATCAGAGAGCCAGTAGCAGCAGTCTGCCCTCCTCCCTTTGAAGCTCTGTCTTTCTCCATGTTGAGTACAGTGAATGTGTGATAATAGACAGTTTTAAAGTAGTTATGCTGTACATCAGGATTGTGTGTTTTTGAGCAGTGTAGTTATTGCTAGGCTGTAATGATGTTAAATGGAATTTATTTTACTCTAGTAATACCAGTTAAGTATCTGAAACCCTTTTTAAAAGAAAAACACTAAATACATGTGGTAGATCTGTGATACAGTTTGTTCTGATAAATGATGGAACTTCAATTTAAGGGTAAGGTACAAAAGATGTCAGGGACCTGGGTTCAAGGTTAAGATACTATAAATAGGCTCATAGAATACATCTGTTTTCTTGTTTCTTCTTGACCCTGACTAAACTTCCAGCTAGAAGGAGGATTGTTACACATTAACTCGAAAGAATATTCTAGGCAGTGTTGGTTCGTTTGTTCTTTGTATGTTTGTTTTGGTGCTAGGGATGGAACCCAGTGCCTCCCACGTGTTTGGTGTGCTTCACCACTGAGCTATGTGCCCAGCTCTTCATTTCCTTCAATACATAGACTTGAGCTTAATCTCTGGCCATTTTTACTCTCACTTTCCACTGTGAGTGACCAAACCAAAGCATATCTTCATTTTAGAAGTGAATCCATATTTAATGTAATGTATAAATGTCTTAGGCAAATCGCTGCTCTCCAGTGCCCAGTGGATTGTATTTGACAAACTAATCTTGGAACTGGCCCATTTGAAATAGATTGTTTAAGCTAAAAACCTATAATAAGAAATTAGGGGCTGGGGAGATAGCTCCGAGGCACAAGTGCCTGCTGGGCAAGTGCAAGGTCGTGAGTTCGAACCCTGGTCCCACAAAAAAAAAAAAAGAAATTAAACGTCATTATCATAGGACTGGGAATCCTGGCTGGATTTCTACACTCTGAACCCTCTGCTCTTTTCCATTTGCAGTAGTCTCACTTCGATGCCATTGATACAACTCTTAAATTTTGAGTCCTTCTTTATACCAATCACAAAAAAAAACCACCCTCCAACTCTGACTGTCCTGCTACTTCTCCCAACATGACAAATCTCTAGTGACTACACAAAAAGTTCTTTGAGGATTTGGAGAAACTTTGAAAAGACAAGGCTAATTAATGACTTTAATTCATTTGTTCTTTCAGCTATTTAGCATTTATTAATGTAATTTCTGTACCAATCTAAAGGATCCAAAGAAATTTCCTACCATCAAGTAGCACATAATCTATTATCCCTTAGTTCCACTGTGCCATCTCCTTATCCATCATCAGTAATTAACCACTTTGTATTTTTATTGAAGAATATCTGCAGTTGTATTTATTTGCATATAGAAATCTGGAAATTGTTTTGAAAGGATATTCAGACCCATGCCAATAAGAAAGGACCCAACCAAATTCAAGTAGGTTGGTTTTCTCTTTGTAAACAGGATTTCTCTATGTAGTTCAGCCCTGGCTTGGGCTCACTGTGTAGCCCAGGCTGGCCTCGCACTTGTAGCAGTTCTGCCTCAGCCTCACAAGGGCTGGGATCACAAGTATGCACCACCACACCCAGCCAAGTATGTTGGTCTTTTTACTTTGTGTAATCTTAAAATGAAAAGACAAACAGTCATTTGGGAAGAGCAGAGTACATAAGTTACTCTGCTTAACAGAAATCTTAACAGAAATTAACCTCTGCTGCTGAAAGTAAATCAGTGGGAAAGGCTGTTTCAAAACTTCTTTTAATTATAACTGCAGGGCTGGTGAGATAGCTTGGTGAGCAAAGGGCTTGACTGGAAAGCACAAGGACCTGGGTTTGATCCCCAGTACCACGTGCTATGCCAGCCCTGGCACACCATGCCAGCCACCACTGCGTAGCAAAACCCTGTACCAAATAAGTAAATAAAAGATTTTTTGTTGTTGTTGTTTTTTTTGAGACAGGGTTGTGCTGTGCAGTTCAGACTGGCCTTGAGCTCACTTTTGTAGCCCAGGCTGGTCTCAAACTCAGGCACCGATCTTCCTGCCTCAGCCTCCCAAGTGCTGGAATTACAGGCATGTGCCACCACGCCTGGCTCCAAATAAAAGATTTTTTAAAAAATAATAACTGCAAATATAAATATGTATTTCCTCAATCTTTCTAAATTTTGCTAACCCATTCATTCCCACATAACCATTTAAGCATCTCATTTGCTGAAAGTCTTTGTGTTCAGGGTCGAGTGTTTCTCAATTTATGATCAGTCAAATTCAAGATACTTAAAACTCAGCAAAACTCTTCACTTAGCCTGGAACACTTGGCATTCAAACTCCACAGAAAAAGCTGGGAGTACAAGTGCAAGTTTAAGACCAGCCTGGGCTATAAAAGTGAGCTCAAAGCCAGCCTGAACTGCTTAGTGAGACCCTGTCTCAAAAAGACAAAAAAGAAGAAGGTTGACTGCACTTTCCACAATCTTCCTGCAGTAACAGTCCCTTCATAGTCCCCTGCCCTCTGTGGGTTGCTGGGGTCAGTTCCCCAGGCAGCATCTCCAGCCATGGCCAGAGAGCACCTGAGCTGTATATGTGACAGGAGTGGTACAGACACATAGCTCCTCCTCCTCCACTTCCAGGTGTCCTGGCATAGTGCACAAAAACGCATCACATATTCCACATTTGGCCTTTACTTCCAACCTGCCCTCCGACAGGTGCTAATGATTGTATTTCATCAGAACCAGCACACAAGTATTAGCCTCTAGGTCTCTGTTCTTCCTGGGTTGAAGAAGTGTTTTCCTTCTAGCTCTGCCCTGTGAAAGTGGGTGTCATGCATGTCTTTTCACTGGTTTTGTGAATCAACAAAATTTGGGGAAGAGAAAATAATCTGAACTAAGTTTTAGGTTTTTACCCGATCTCACTGTAGCAAACCTGCCTGGACTGAAAGAGCTGCTTCTGATTTTCTTCTCCAGTACAGGATGCCAGTGTTAGGTTTATAGACCATTAGATGGGTTCAGTGTTGGAAGACTTGGTTCCCAAAGAATCTGTTTCCCTGTTAGGACCTCACCTGAGGTCTTTTAGAAGTTAATGTGGGAAACCACTATGTATTGGAAGCCTGTTTTGGCTAATCTTTCCAACTCTGGTATTACTTACTTGTATTACTCTTTCCAACACTACTTTCATTTTTGTTGTTGTTGTTGCATATAAAAACTTAGAAGGCTATTGTAATAATAATCGTATAAATAATTAAATGTATGATACTCTTATCTTTTTAGAATCCTGTACCTACACAAGACTTCTTTTTAAGTGTTGTTTAAAACTTAAATCTTCTGGCTACCAAATCAAAAGTTCATGGCATAAAAAGTGCAGTATTTGTGTTCTCAATTTTTTTTAAAAAAGCTTTATGTATATCTATAAATATAGATGCATAGACAATACTTCCCCTTGAGTTGCACATCAACATACAGCATTGTACATTATAATGAAAGTTTGTAACTTAAGGGTATTATATATATAAATGCATATATACCTTTGTAACCTTTATATTGTAAATAAAAGATTGCTTTTAGACTTTTTTTTTCATTTTTAAAAGCAATGAAATATTTTGAAACCCATAAGAAGGTTTCAAAAACAATCCAAACAAACAAACAAAAAAAAAGCCGGGCATGGTGGCACATGCCTGTAATCCCAGCACTTGGGAGGCTGAGGCAGGAGGATTGGTGTGAGTTCGAGACCACCCTGAACCGCATAGCGAGACCCTGTCTCGAAAAGACAAAAAAAAAAAAAAAACCAGTCCAAAGAGCTACATCCCTTCACCTAAATTTCCCAATTATTGACATCTTTTACATTTCTTCTATTTCCCTGACTTGTCTTTCTGACACAATACCCTGTTACCCTAAATTCTCCTAGTTTGCATCTTCCAAATACAGCTGCCCTCCCCGAAATCAGCACGAGCCCACACTCCCGCTCCCAGCCACAGACCCCATGGGCTGTGCTGGTTTTCCCAACAGCGCCTCCTTTCCTTTGTGGCCCAGGATCCTGTTCTGGGACCACAGGCTGCTTCTGTTTGTCATGTCTTACCAGTGTCCTCAGCCTAGAGGAGTTGCTCAACTCCCACTCCCACCCGGTTCTGCAGCTCCTGTGTTTCCCCCGGCTCTCCCCCTACTGGCTGACCCTCTACCCAGCTCCTCGCACTGCCTCAGGCCTAAGTCAACCTTTTGTTTTGGACAGGAGGACCACAAAGGGATCCCATGCTTGCCTTAGCCTCACCCAGTGCTTTGTCAAATCACCCAGGTGTGGCCAGTGGGAGCCCTTAGAACTGGTTTAAGGCCCTTGTACTATGTCCCCATCACTTTTTCCTGCCACTACACAGGCTCGTTTTGTAGTTTGCCTTCAGCCTTTCTCCACAAAGTCCTGAGGTTTTCTAGTGTAGGTGACATAGAAACCAAGATCTAGCTGGACATGATGGCCCACATCTGTAACCCTAGCACTCTGCAAGGCTGAGGCAGGAAGATAAACTTGAGATCAGTGTGGGCAACCTAGGGATTTAGCAAAATCCTGCCTCTAAAAATAGACGTGGCAGTGCATGTCTGTAATCTCAGTGCTTGGGAGGCTGAAGCAGGAAGATTGCTGGGAATTTAAGGCCAGCCTGAATTACACAGTGAAACCTTGTTCCAAAAAAACCTCTGGAGATGTATCTCAGAGCAAAGGCCCTGGGTTTTATACCCAGTACCACACACACAAAAGAAACCATGACCTGAGTGAGTGTTTGTTTTTACCAAGTAGCTCACACTGACTTCAAATTCACAGCACTCTTCCTGCTTCGGCTTCCCAAGTGCCAGGATTATAAGGCATTCACCTCCAGGCCTGGCCACAGAGATTTATATTTCTAGAATACATATTTAGAAACCATGAACTACCTGTGACAATTTCCCATACATGAGGATTCTTTCTACCTTTCCTCTCCCATGTTTATAGTTTCCTTCCCAGACTAGTCTGATTTTCATGCTCAATACATTTATTTCCTCAGCTAGTTTCTTGGCTAATGTAAGGGGATCTCTACCTCAGATACTGTTGTTGCCTGCACCCCATCTTCCTTTTCCAATCACTGTCTGCTTTCTAGGGCCATTAGCCCCTGCTGTTCCCTCACTCCTTATTGTGTCCCCACCCCTTGACTCAATGTTCCCTGACTTCTAGGATGCCAGCTATCCTTGCCTTTCCAGCTGGCTTTTGGAGCTGTTGTTTTTTTGTTTGAGGTCAAAATACTTGAGATTGCACCCAAAAGTACTCTACCATGAAACTACATTCCTCAACTTATCTGTCTATTTCATCTATTTCTTTTTTTTTTTTTTATGGATTTCCTCATTTATTTATTTATTTATTTATTTCTCGTTTCAGAACCTTTGTTTGTTTTTTCACTCATTTTTATGGCCGGCTCAGCCCGCCCCAGGGGCAGGGCTGGCACAGCATGTGGTGCTGGGGATTGAACCGCTGTCCCTGAAGCCACCCAAGCTTTCCCAAGCAGGCGCTTTAGACCACTGAGCCATCCCGCCGGGCCCCCTCATCTATTTCTATTTTGAGGCAGTTTCTCCCTACATTACTAGGTAGGACTCAAACTTGAAGCCATCACCCTCCCCCCAAAAAATCCCTGCAGTCCCCTCTCCCTCGATGCTGGGATTACAGGTGTGCCGCCCACCTTGGGGCTTGGAGCTGCTTTCGCAGGCTCACCCTCTCTGTTTGGCCAGTGATCCTCAAAGCTATGTGCTAGGCTCGTTTCTCACCCTGCTCCACACTCAGGCGCTCACATATTATTTCCATTCCTACAGGTTCCTGCATCAGAATCTCTAGCCCTCCTCTTCCTTCCGAGATCCAGTGGTAGATATCCAACTGATACATGTTCATGGAAACATGAACCTTCCAGGGGTTCTCAGAATTCATGATCTTCCTCATTCTCTGCCCCCTTAATCTGTATTTGTTCAATATTCCCCATCTGGTAGTAACAGCAATCCAGGTGCTTAAGCCAGGTGATATATCATCCCTCTCCTGCTCCACTCCATATCCAATCAACTTCATTTTCTCTTTGTTTATATATATATATATATATATATATATATATATATATATATATATAATTTTTTTTTTTTTGAGACAGGGTCTCACTGTGTAGTTCAGGCTGGCCTTGAGCCCACTTTTGTAGCCCAGGCTGGTCTCGAACTCGCACCAATCCTCCTGCCTCAGCCTCCCAAGTGCTGGGATTACAGGCATGCGCCACCGCGCCTGGCTTATATTTTTTTTTAAAGTACAAGGTATGTAGGGTCTCACTACACAGCTCAGACTTGTAGTGATTCTCCTGTTTTCAACCTCCTAAGTGCTAGGATTACAGACCTGCACCACCATGTCTAGTCTCAATCACCCTCTCAGTACACCTGGGGGTGAGGCTGGCACAGCACCCTGGGGATCAAACTTCAGTTTCTGGTCTGCCTAAACAGGCCCTTTAATCTGCTGAGCTATCTGGCTGACCCCTTCCCTTTTTATTTTTTTGAGGTGGTCTCATTGTGTAGTTCAGGCTGGTCTTAAACTCACTAGGTACACCAAGGCTGGCCTCAATTCATGGCAATCCTCCTGTCTCAGCTTCCCAAGTGCTACTTTAAGGCTGGCCTCAAGCTCACAGTAATCATGCTGCCTCCACCAACTGAGTGCTGGGATTCCAGGAGACACCTAGCCTTCAAATCTACTTCTAAATTGTTGGCCTTTGTCTTCCAAAATCTTCCACCCTATGCATTTCTCCATGGCCCTCCTATCTTCTCTCCCTTTCTTCTGGAGTACAGCAGCAGATTCAGACTGCAAGAATCACCCCTCCCTGTCTTCTGTCTTACTGTGATTCTTGACAGTACCAGGCATTGGATCCAGGGCCTTCACACTGAGCTACCACTGCCCCAACTCTTTTTTGATTTGCTTGTCTGTTTAGAGGCAGGGCTCCAGTTTGTAGCCCAGGCTGGCCTCAAATTTGAAGCAGTCCTCCTATCGTAGCCTGCCCAGTGCTAGGGATTGCAGGTATGTGCCACCACACCTGGCTCTTTCTTATTTTGAGACAGGTCTCTGAGTCACTATGTTGCTCATTCTGGGTTGAATTTATGATCCTCCTGCTTCAACCTCCCAGAGTACTTAGATTATAGGCATGTGCCATCCCACCTGGTTCCCCAGTCCTTTTCTGTATTTTGAGAAAGACTTGCTAACTTGCTTAGGCTAGTCTTGAACTTACAATCTTCCTGCCTCGACCTTCCAGAATGCTGGAATCACAGGTGTACTACATCACTATGCCCAGCACCATATATGGCCAGGGATATAGGTTAGTGTACAAGGCCTGCCTAGCAAGCACAAAGTCCTCAGTTTGATTCCTGGTACCAAAAAAAAAAAAAAAAAAGTATATATTATGGCTAGCGTCATCTAATTAAAAAGGAGAAACAAAACATAACCACAAATCTCAAAAAGTAAAGCCTTCATTAAAAAGAAAAAAAAAAGGGAGCCAGGCGTGGTGGCTCACGCCTATAATCCCAGCACTCGGGAGGCTGAGGCAGGAGGATTGGTGAGAGTTTGAGACCAGCCTGGGGTATAAAAAGTGAGGTCAGGACCAGCCTCAACTGCATAGCAAGACCCTGTCTCAAAAAGACAAAAAAAAAAAAAAAAGCTGGGTGTGGTGGTGCACACCTGTAATCCCAGCACTTGGGAGGCTTAGACAGGAGGATCAGTGCGAGTTTGAGACAAGCCTGGGCTACAAAAGTGAGCTAAAGGCCAGCCAGAATTGCATAGTGAGACCCTGACTCAAAGAACAAACAAACAAACAAACAAAAAACAACTTTCCCTTTGCTCTTAGGATAAAATCCAAAATATTTACCACAGTCCTGGCCCTGAGGTGGCAAAGAGCAGCCATGAACCAGAGCCTGATTTTCCTCAGGCTCTGCGAGCCTTTGCAGCTCCAGGCTCTTCCTATGACTGTTCCACCAGCCTAGAATGCACTTCCCCTCATTCTTCAGCCTTCACTTGGTGGGAGCCCCCAGGGACTGTTAGAAGCACTCACAATGGTAGCACCTGGGAACCCCAGGCAAGAAGACCACCAAGAAGCAAGGCACTTGGGCTACATAGTAAGACCTTATCTCAAAGCAACAATAAAAACAAAAAACTACACACCTGAGCCTCAAAACTGATGAACATCCGCTGAGTCTGTAAGTCCCCCTGAAACTGTCCAGCTCAGAGGCTTGTACTGAATAGTAATGAAAGCCTCCAGGTTTGGACCAGAAAACACTTTCCTACAGAAAAGAACAAAGGAGTGATTAATTAAAAATAAAAAAAAGCCAGGGGCATGGCACACTGCTTTAATTCCAGAGGTCTGGGAGGCTGAGGCTGGAGGATCCAAGTTAGAGGCCATCCTGGGAAACTTAGCAAGCCAAACAAAAGTGCCATTAGGAGTCACCGACAATATAATAATATCCAGAGTGAGCTACTTAGCAAGTTCATTCAGCAAAGTAAGCGCAAATGGCCATACCCTGCTAAACCTTACCGTGCCAGAGTCCTGGCACGTGAGGCTTAGAGCGTGGGTAAAATCACTCTTTATTCTAAGCGGGGCAGGGCTTCAGCATTCCGCCCCACCCCGCCCTGGCCCCGCCTTCCCTGGGCCGCCTGGCCGCCGGAGTGCTGCCTGCAATACCGAACGTGGCCGCTAGGGGCCAGCCGCCTGGCTCGGACTCGACCGCTCTGGGCTGCGCTTCTCGCTCGTCCTTCGGCTCGGCTCCGGCTGCCCGCGGCTTCTGTGCCCGCGCCGACCCGCCGGGCTCCCGTGCAGGACCCAGCAGTTCGGCTCGCCCCCAGGCCGGACCGAGGCCGCCAGCAGCGCCGCTGGGTGTGGGGCGGACCCAGGAGATGAAATGACAACGTCAACCCTCCAGGTACCTCCTCAGCGCGGCCCGGCGGGCTGCGGAGGCCGAAAGCGGCGCGGCGGGGCCTGCGGGCCGCGGACCGGGCGGGCAGGCGGGCGGGCGGGCGGGCGGCCTCTTCGGACCCAGCCCCGTCGCCTGCCACGGTCTCTCCTTCAGTGCGCTCGCAGCAAGGGGGCGTCTCCTATCCCGACGCCGTCTCGCCGGGCCGGCGCATCACAGAGCTTCTGCGTGCAGTCAGCACCGCCGACGCTCGGCTGCAGCCCCTCATCGGCCCGCAGCCGGCTCCCGTGGGTCCTCTGGTGTCGCTCTCGCCCGCTACGACCTCCCCCAGCCCCGTGGCACCCCGCAAACGAGCCCCAGTTTGTCCCCGGGCTCTGATTCCCTCTCCTCGGCCAGCGACCCTCCATTCATTCCCTGCCCGGTGCGGGGAGGCGTCCAGGGCGGCGGCTCCTGAACTGGTGATAACCCGGCCCCCAGTGCTGTCAGAAAAACATAAACACTCTCTGACCTGAGACCCAGCTCTGAACCCCGTCCCCGCCACGCAGAGCGTGTGACCTGGGACCATGCTTTTGACCTTAGAATCAGCTTGGCCTCAGCGGTAAGACGGGGCAGTGTTTGTACGATGTGGCTTAGGTACCAGCTGAGATATCGCATTATCAGTAAGTCGTGGCCGATGAAATGCGCGCCTGACGGGTGGCTTTCGGGTACGGGCGTGAAAGAGGGTTGGTCAGTTGCTCCAGCTGAAGAACAGGTGTGGAAATAAATCGGGCTAGGAATTAGAGGGAACTCAAAGCCGGACCCCATCATCCACAAATGTAAACTCTGATCTGTGACCACCGTGTCATCCGATGTTGGCCTGCAGTAAGAATTTTTTTGGGGGGGTTTTCCCACCTGATTCTGAGGAGGAAAACGCAGAGCTTTTGTACCTAGCTACACTTGGGCCCTCTTCCTTCCTTTTCTTCCTTTCTTTTGTTTATTTTTGGGGGGCATTTCAGTAGTCTAAGTAGGCCGAGCTGTGCTGGTGCTTTTATTCTCCTGTGTGCTGGGACTATAGACAGGCACGACTACAACCACTTAATGTACCCTTTTTTGGAGACAGGGTCTCACTGTGTAGTTTAGGCTGACCTCAAACTCACAACAGCCCTCCTGACTTGGCCTCCCAAGTGCTGAGATTACAGGTGTTCACCCATTTAAGGCATTTATTTATTTATTTATTTATTTATTTATTTATTTATTGTCTTTTTGAGACAGGGTCTCGCTATGCAGTTCAGACTGGCCTTGGGCTCACTTTTGTGGCCCAGGCTGGTCTCGAACTCACACCAATCCTCCTGCGTCAGCCTCTCAAGTGCTGGAATTACAGGCATGTGCCACCACGCCCAGCTCCATGTTTGTTTGTTTTTGTCTTTTTGAGACAGGGTCTCACTGTGCAGCTCAAGCTGGCCTTGAGCTCACTTTTGTAGCCCAGGCTGGTCGAACTCACACTGA
Organism: Myocastor coypus; assembly: GCA_004027025.1. Lineage (NCBI taxonomy): Eukaryota > Metazoa > Chordata > Mammalia > Rodentia > Myocastoridae > Myocastor > Myocastor coypus. Next base: position 36,214 of record PVJA010009506.1, read on the forward strand.
TCCTCCTGCCTCAGCCTCCCAAGCACTGGGACTACAGGCATGCTACCACGCTCTGCTCCATTTAAGGCTTTTTTAGCACAGAGTTGTGCTAGCATGACTAGTTATTTTTTGGAACATTTTTGTCACCTCCCCAAAAAACATCCTTGCCCTTCCTTCATAGCCCAAGGCAACCACTAATCTACCTTCTAGCTCTTTAAATTTCCTTAATCTGAGCATTTTATGTAAATGGAATCATATGTGGTCCTTCAGGATTGGCTTCCTTAACATAATGTCATAGGCTTTTACTTTTTTAAAATGGCTTTTTAAAAATGGCTTTTATGGGCCTGGCAGGATGGCTCAGTGGTCTAAAACCCCTGCTTGAGAAAGCTTGGATGATCCCTGGCACCACATGGTGCGCTAGCCCTGCCCTTGGGGTGGGCTGAGCCAGCCATAAAAATGAGTGAATAAACAAATAAAGGTTCTGGGGCTGGGGAGATAGCTCCGAGGCACAAGTGCCTGCTGGGCAAGTGCAAGGTCGTGAGTTCGAACCCTGGTCCCACAAAACAAAACAAAAAAAAAATAAAATAAAAAAAATAAAGGTTCTGAAACAAGAAAAAATAAATAAATAAAATTTTTAAAATGTAAATAAATAAATAAATAATGGCTTTCATGATCCGTGAAAACTTGAAATTCAAATTTCAGTGCTTTTAAATAAAGTTTTACTGAAATAAATACCACTCATGGGCCTAGCGGGATGGCTCAGTGGTCTAAAGCGCCTGCTTGGAAAAGCTTGGGCGGCTTCAGGGACCGTGGTTCGATCCCTGGCACCACATGCTGCGCCAGCCCTGCCCTCAGGGCGGGCTGAGCTGGCCATAAAAATGAGTGAATAAACAAATAAAGATTCTGAAACAAGAAAAAAAATAAATGAATTAAAAAAAAAAAAAAAAAAAGAAATACCACTCATTCATTTACATATTAGCTGCTGCTGCTTTTGTCCTACAAAGGCAGAACTGGATAGTTGCTAGAGAAATTGTACTGCCTGGCAAAGCCTAAATATTTATGCAACATCTGGTTCTTTCTAGAAAAAAATCTGCCAGGCCCTCTGTGAATACGCACAAACACGTACTGGGGGTTGGGCAGGCAAACCCAAGGCCTTCATGCTTAGTTATATGCCCAGTACCACCCTTCTTTTAATTTTTAATTTTAAAGCAGGGAGGCCAGGGAGATAGCTCCGTGGCACAAATGCCTGCCTGCCTTGCAAGTGCAAGGTTGTGTGTTTAACCCGTCTCAAGGAAAAAAAAAAAAAAAAAAAATTTAAGGCAGGGTCTCACTGATTCTGTGAGTTGCCCAGGCCGTGCCACCATACCTGACTCACATCTCTGTCACCCTTTTCCTTATGTGTTACTAGTGATGTGGCAGTGTGACAATTTTATCTGTCACCTTACCCTCCTAGGCAAAGCTGTTTCTCTCCACTAACAACTCCCACATGTGAAAAACTGTATGGGTTGCTAGATGCATGAATTGAGTGTTCAGAAGGAGGAATGGAAGAAGCCAGGCTTAGAAAGACATCTGTCCCGTGTTCTTATGTGGGATCTTAAAGAAGACATGAAAATAGAAGGAAGGCTGGTACTAGACAGACAGAGCAAAGGGATACCTGTATGTGGGGGTTACAGGATGCTCATGGGATGACAGGATCACAGCATATGTGGTGAAGCCAATATTTTGAAAAATTAATAGGCACTAATTATAAAAGAGGAGGTGGGTGTGCTCTGCTGCACAGAGGGAGCTCATAGCTCCAGTTTTATTCTAAGCCCTTACTGAGAAGAGCAGACCTAAGCAAAACTCAGTGTACGAAGCTGGGCATAGAGTTCTAAGCTGGGCATAGCATCTAATAATCCCAGAATCAGGAGGCGGAGGCAGGAAAATCTCTAGTTCAAGCGCAGCCTGAGCTATACAGTGAGTGCAAAGCCAGAGTGGACTAGACAGTGAGACTGTCTCATGCAGACACACTGAAGAGACAGAACAGGGGCTGGAGAGATAGCTCCGTGGCGTAAGTGCCTGCCGGGCAAGTGCGAGGTCGTGAGTTCAAACCCCGGTCCCAGAAAAAAAAAAAAAAAAAAGAACGAGATAGAACAGAGTGAGAGCCCGAGGAACTTGAGTGTGTGTTCTGAAGAAGGAAGCTGCCCAGACAGGAGCACTGTCTTATCTCAGGGGCCAGCAGGGAGAGAACAGGCAGCCTGTAGGTGCACTGATGAGCCAGGGAGCGTCAGGGCTCCCAGATGTGCTCGGGAGGGAATGAAGCCCTGTGGAAGCAGCACTTCTTCCCCTCAGTACTGGGGTTAGAACCCAGGACCTCAGGCTTGCTCGGCAGGTGGCAGCTCAGCAGCAGCCCCAGCCCTTCTTCCTCTTTCTTGTCTCTGCAGTCTAGCGGTTCCCGTAACATCAGTCTGGCCTGTCTCACCAGCCTGTCCATTGCACACGACTGTGTGTGTGCCTCTCAGGCACTTCTTACCTACAGCAGGACAAGGACTGAGCAAATGCCCTGGCCCTGCTGAGGACTGGCCAGAGGGTTCTGTGCCACTGCTGGTGGAGGAGGAATATCCTGGTTGGACTGTGGTTTCTTTTCTTTGGCACTGGGACTCAAACTTAATGCTTGCCAGGCAGGCACTATGCCACTGAGCTAAATCCCCAGCCCTGGGCTATGGTCTCTAAAATTGTATGTGTAGGTGCTTCCTGTTCCACACAGAGCACCAGCCTGCATCATCCATCAGCCTCTCAGAGACCTGCACACTCCCTGGGAGTTCTCAGAAGCTCCAGGTGCAGGTCCCTCACCTGGCAGCATGTTTGGCCTCCAGAATAAACAAGCACTGTCCTTTCTGCAGCCCAAGTGTAGAGTCCTGTGGTTCAGCCTCTTCCAGGTGTCAGCTTTCGACAATGTAGGACAACAGCCTGCCCTTTTCAGCAGAGAGAAGCAAGTTGCGCTGGGCCCATAGAAGGAACGCAGGTGCTTTAAGCCCCTGTCTCTCTTGTGGTGCTGGAGATGGACCCAGAGATGCTCTACCACTGAGCCACTTCCTGGAACTTCATTTTACTCCTTAGGCTGATGCACTGGCAGAGGGGCTGGGGCTGTAGCTCAGTGCAGAGGCCTTACATTCAGTCCCCAGTACCATAAAAGAAAAAGAGAAAGGCTGATGGACAGATGCCCATCTGTCTCTCATGTCACAACCCTTGGGTCGATGAAGGACTTTCCCAGCTGGCTCTTCTTTGCTCAAGGCCAAATGTAGTCTCTGGCCTCTTTGCTGAGTAAAACAGGTCAGTTGTTTCCAGTGTTTGCCCTCACTGTTCGGGGCTCTCTTTCCCTTGAGGCAGTGAAGTAGAAAGTCCTGTAGATTTTCCCAGGAGCCCAAGTCCAGCATATGAAGTCAGGGTTCCACTGCTGGATTTCAGGGCAAAGGCTGGAAGGTGGCTGCCTTGAACTGCCTGAGTTCCCTGTGGGGAGAGATGGCTGCCTTACAGCTTCCTTATAAAGCCTTTCTAGTTGATGTCCCAAAAGTAGGGCAATATAATGGCCCACGACCAGTAAGTCCACGGGCCATAGGCCTGGCACTATTTCTTGTCAGTCTTATCCTGCTTGGGAGGCCCAGATCTTTCTGGATCTCCTGGGAAGCACTGAACTATCTGCCTTGCCTTTCCAGAAAGCCATTGATCTGGTGACAAAAGCCACAGAGGAGGACAAAGCCAAGAACTACGAGGAGGCGCTGCGGCTGTACCAGCATGCTGTGGAGTACTTCCTGCATGCCATCAAATGTGAGTCGCGGCCGGTCACGAGTCTCTATGAGAAGAGTGCTCCGGCTCACTGGGCCACTTTGCGTCCTTTTTGCAGATGAGGCTCACAGTGACAAGGCCAAGGAAAGCATTCGAGCCAAGTGCGTGCAGTACCTAGACCGGGCAGAGAAGCTGAAGGATTATTTAAAAAACAAAGAGAAACATGGCAAGAAGCCAGTGAAGGAGAATCCGAGCGAGGGCAAGGGGTGAGTGTGTGAGCATTCAGCTGTTGCTGGGCACCCTCTTCGCATGGCACTGCCATTCCCCGTGCCAGTCCTTCTTGGACTTGTGTGGCAGTAGGAAACTATTCCTGACCATTGTGGCAGCAGTGGCTCTCCCTGGCACATCCTTGAGCATGTCAGTGTCACTATCTCACTGGTCTGTACAGAAAAGCCTGGTGAGGGTGACAGCCTTGGCCTCCTATAGTCCCACTCTTGGTTGGACTGAGGGGTTTTTCTTGTTTGTTTGTTTGTTTGTTTGTTTTTTCTAGAACCAGCGATTGAACTCAGGCCCTTGCACTTGCTAGGCAAGTGCTTATTCTACAGAGCTATCTCCCTAGCCCCTTGGGCTGGAAACTGGCTCCACCATTGCATTGCCCATGAGGGAGGACCAGGGAGCTCTGCCCCATACTGCTATAAGGAGCAGAGGGGGTGGAGTGACAGCCTCAGAGGGAGTTTGGCACATGATGAACATTCAGTACACACAAAGAGGTACAGCCAGAAATAGTATGACTGCACCTCTGGCCCTGGCCTCAGACTCTACAGCTAGAGTCTGCATGCCAGACTCTGCCCAGGGTGGTGTCTACTCTGGTGTCCTAGCCACCTAAGAGAGGTGAGATTTCCTCCTGGGCCATATGCCCACCATCTGATTCTCAGGTTAGAGATGTGCTGAGGAAGGGACAGAAATTTTAGGATTTTTTTTTTTTTTTTGGACTGGGAGTTGAACTTATGGCCTTGCACTTGCCAGGCAGGTGTTGTGCCACTGAACTATATTCTCATCCCTCAGAAAATTTTGAGGCAACAAATATCCTGATGTCAGAATACAAAGTGGCTGTTAGGACCAGAACATGTGTGAACCAAGAACCTCATGCATGCTATGGGTCAAATGAAACTAAGAACGAGCTCTAAGCACTGACCTACATCACAAACCTTTTTATTGGTCATTTCTAGCAGAGTCAAAGCAGCCCACATTTGCTTAAAATTTAGAACTCTCCTGAGTAGTTGGAATTGTAGGCCTGCACCTAGCCCCAGCTTCCCCTTTAGTGCAAGTGTGTGTGCACGGTACTAGGGGTAGAACCCAGGGTCTTTACACTGAGTTACCTTTCCAGCCCTACAATAATTTCTTTTTTTTGGGGGGGGGGACCAGGGTTCGAACTCACGACCTTGCACTTGCCCAGCAGGCACTTGTGCCTCGGAGCTATCTCCCCAGGCCCCCTACAATAATTTCTGAGTTGCCCAGGCTGAGTTCAAACTTGGGATCCTCCCACCTCAGCCTCCTGGAGTGCTAGGATCATAGATACGCTCAGCTTTCCTTGTTTCATTTCAAACTTTACCTCTTCTCTGCCCTTCAGACTCCTCTGGAGTCACAGCCATGTGCTGTCTGTATCTGATCCATACAAAATGATGGCTATGTTTGCTGGAGTGGCTGCCAGGGAAGTCCTCCGAAGTACATTTTCTCCTCCAGCCCTCAGGAAAAGGCAGACTTCCTAACCTGGATTCCCTTAATGAAAAATCATGATGTCCCTGTGACCATGTCAGCTGGACAAGAATGTGGCCCTGACACCCACAGGACTGGCCTGCTCACTTGTCCCTCAGTAGAGCTGAGCTGGGACCATTCCTCACCCAGGTGCTGGCAGCAGACCCAGCCTCACTCATAGCCTTATGGCTCTAGACTGAGAACCAGCTAATGAGCTTCTGTTTCCTTTCTCAGCAGCGACAGCGACAGCGAAGGGGATAATCCAGAAAAGAAGAAGCTACAGGAGCAATTGATGGGTAAGAGGGGCTGGTGAGACAGCTCAGTGCTCTGAAGCACCTGCTTAGGCAAACTTAGGCAGGTACAGGGAACAGCTATTCAATCCCCAGCACGACATGACATGCCTATGCCAGCACCACACTCAGGGTGGGCTAAGCTGGCCAAAAAAAAAAAAAAAGAAAGATTTGATGGATAAGAGGGCTGGAGCCACGTGTCCTGCAAGGCACTGTGGGACCTGTGCATCGACTCCTGCCTATGCCAGTGCCTCCTGCTACAGGTGCTGTTGTGATGGAGAAGCCCAACATACGGTGGAATGATGTGGCTGGGCTGGAGGGGGCCAAGGAGGCCCTCAAAGAAGCTGTCATTTTGCCAATCAAATTCCCACACTTGTTCACAGGTAAGAACTGAGCCACCAGAGATGCAGATGTAAACTCAGGCTCCCATGGGAGCCAGCACGGGGTCCCCTCTGAAGTATCCCAAAGCAGATGGCTTTGGCAATCTTGGCCCACAGGAGATGGTGCTGGTTACTTGCATGTGTGCTGTTGGGAGAGGCCCTGGATCTGCTCCCCATGTCACCTACACCTCAGCTTCTTGCTGTTGTCAGAAACACTTAGGAGCTGGGAGGTAGCTCAGTGGTAGAGAGCGTGCCTGGCCAGCCCTGAAAAAGAAAAAAGCTTTTTTTTTTTTTTTTGCCTTTTTGAGACAGGGTCTCACTATGCAGTTCAGGCTGGCCTTGAGCTCACTTTTGTAGCTCAAGCTCGTCTTGAACTCGCACTGATCCTCCTGCCTCAGCCTCCCAAGTGCTGGGATTACAGGCATGAGCCACCACACCTGGCTGAAAAAAATATTTTTGTAACTGGAAATTTGAGGTGAGCATTCTAGGGGCTGGGCATGGTGTTAGCAAGGGTTAGGACTATTATCCCAGTGGGTTCGTAGACCCCTTCTGCCTTTGCTCCCCTATCAGCTGCATTACAGAACATCTGTTACTGTAGTTGCAGTCGCTGAAGACCTCTCACCCTTTTTTTGTTTCTTTTCCCCAGTTGGGAGGTGGCTGACTTGGGTTTATTCTTTGTTGCAGGCAAGCGTACCCCTTGGCGAGGGATACTGCTCTTCGGACCCCCTGGCACAGGGAAATCCTATCTGGCTAAAGCTGTGGCAACAGAGGCCAACAACTCCACCTTCTTCTCTGTGTCCTCCTCTGATCTGATGTCTAAGTGGTTGGGGGAGAGTGAGAAGTAAGTTAGCCAGCTGGGGTGGCCACTTCCTAGAGGTGTGGGAACAATAACAAGGAGAGTGAGATTTGGCTGTTTTCCTTGGGGCCCTGTCCTGGAGGACTGGTGAACCTGGAAGGGATCTTGGGAGAGATGAAGTCATCATAAGCAAGTGAAAGATATCACCGAAGCAGTGTCTTCCCAGTCTCAGCAGCCAGGCACATACTTCCCCTTGGTCTGGAGGATCTGTCACCTCTGTTTTTCCCGTGGGAAGGGCAAGGAAAATGGTGACTAGACTCGGCGTAGGCACGCTGAGTACAGTAGTAGCAACTGGATTCTGAGCCAATGTAACCCCCCTTCCCAGGCTTGTGAAGAACCTCTTCGAGCTGGCCAGGCAGCACAAGCCCTCCATTATCTTCATCGATGAGGTAGACTCCCTCTGTGGGTCCCGGAATGAGAACGAGAGTGAGGCTGCCCGGAGGATCAAAACAGAGTTCCTGGTCCAGATGCAGGGTGCGTCCCAGTCCTGGGTCCCCTGTTGGTTGTGGCTCCACCCAGAGCCAAGCCCCAGTGTCACTGTTTTGCTGTAGACTGGCTGGGTGGAGAAGCACCTGGAGGTACTGGCTATAGGTCTCAGGCAGGCTTTCACCACAAGGCAGACAGCTTATGGTGTTTTCCTGGCCACAGCCAGACTTGCCACATTTCCTCAGGACCCTGATAGTGGTGTCACAGGAATGACCTGAGGTGACAACATGCAAGGTCGCAGGGTCTGTCCAGCAGGTTCTGACTGATCCTGCAGGTGCCCTCAGAGTCTGTCTCCCTTTTCCACAGGAGTGGGGAACAACAACGATGGGACTCTGGTTCTTGGTACCACAAACATCCCCTGGGTGCTGGACTCAGCCATTAGGAGGAGGTGCGTCTTCCCCAAAGGGGTGGTGCTGTGCTGTCCCCGCCCTGGGCAGCCTGCAGTGGCCCTAGCCCCAGTTTCTGCCTTGCTCGGGTCTGTGCATACTGAACAGAGCCCTCAGTAGAGCCAGTTTCTTGAGGGCCTTGGTGTGGGCAGGGCAGGCCTGGAGCTGCGTCTCCCAGTCTCCATGCTGCCCCTGCATTAATACCATTCAGTGATTTCCCTTTCCTGCACGTGCTGTGCTCTCTAGGTTTGAAAAGCGCATTTATATCCCCTTGCCTGAGGAAGCCGCCCGCGCCCAGATGTTCCGGTTGCATCTGGGGAGCACTCCCCACAACCTCACAGATGCCAACATCCACGAGCTGGCCCGGAAGACAGAAGGCTACTCAGGCGCAGACATCAGCATCATTGTGCGGGACTCTCTCATGCAACCCGTCAGAAAAGTCCAGTCAGCCACACACTTCAAGAAGGTGAGTGGTGCTGGGCATGGTGGTGCACACCTATAATAAAGCCAAGGCCAGGGGATTGCAAAGTTCAAGCCCAGCCTGGGCAACTTAGTGACTTTGCAAGGCCTTGCCTCAAAAACAACAACTAAAATGTGCTGGGGATGTAGCTCAGCATTAACAATTCCCAGTACCCTCCTTAGCCCCTGAACAGTGGAGGTGAGTGGTGACCAAAGCTTACACAGTGTCACTAGAATGAGGGGTCATCAGTTTCCCTGGTACCCCAGAAACACATTGTATCTCCTGGAGAACTAGGGCAGAAGCCAAGGCCGGGGCTGGACCTGCCCTCCCATTTCTGCAGCTCTTCCTTACGTGTAGCTATCTTCATTTATGAAAGAGCAGAGGACAACAGTAGGCTCACAGCCCTGTGGCCTGAACTCCATCTTGCCTGTGGGCAGGGCGCACACTGAGAAAATGCCTGAAAAGTGCAGGTCTAAAGTGGGGATTCAGGGGCCCGGCAAGATGGCTCAGTGGTCTAAAGCACCTGCTTGGGAAAGCTTGGGCAGCTGCAGGGATCGTGGTTCAATCCCCAACACCACATGCTGCGCCAGCCCTGCCCTTGGGGCGGGCTGAGCCAGCCATAAAAATGAGTGAATAGGGGCCCGGCGGAATGGCTCAGTGGTCTAAAGCCTGCTTCGGAAAGCTTGGGCGGCTTCAGGGACCGCGGTTTGATTCCCGGCACCACATGCTGCACCAGCCCTGCCCTCCGGGCGGGCTGAGCTGGCCATAAAAATGAGTGAATAAACAAATAAAGGTTCTGAAACATGGAAAAATAAATAAATAAAATTTAAAAAAAAAATGAGTGAATAAACAAAGGTTCTGCAACAAGAAAAAATAAATAAATAAAATAAAGAATTCTTTAAAAAATAAAATAATAAAGTGGGGATTCACCAGGTGTGATGGCACATAGGCTGAGACAGGAGGATTGCTGTCAGTTTGAGGCCACCCTGGGCTACACAGTGAGTTCAAAGCCAGCCTGAACTGCATAGTGAGATCCTGTCTCAAAAAAACCTAAGTAAGAGCACGGGAGTTAGCTCAGTAGAATAAGTGCTTTCCTGGCAAGCACAGGATCCTGAGTTTAATCCCCAGTACTAGGATCCTGAGTTCAATCCCCAGTACTGCCAAAAAACAAAAAACAAACAAACAAAAAAAAACACCTAAATCAATAAAGTAGGGATTTACCTACTCATCAGGACATCTCTTGTCAAGTGTCTCCTGTGGCTCTGCTATGTTCTGGCATTGTCATAGGCACTGAGTCAACATCAGTGACCACAGCAGAAAACACCTCTTTCCTCCAGGAGCCTCCTTTAAGTAGAGTGAGACAGCCAAGTGCTAAAAGCTGGCCCCTTAGAGAATGATGATGGGGCCTAGCATGGGCTCCAGGGGCTAAGAAGGCTGAGTTAAAAAGAGTTAAAAGAAAAAAAATTTAAGAGAGAGCTGGGTTAAAAAGGACAGCCCACACCATATGCTGTGGCATTTGAGCCATGAACTGGAGGGGGTGTATGAAGGGGCTGTTGTGTCAGTCTTGCAGATTTGGGGGGGAAACCATATTGCTAGTAAGATGTGGTGTCAGTGAGGTATGGTGGCGCATGCCTATAATCCCAGAACTCGGGAGGCAGAGAGACAGAAGGGTGGTTGTGAGTTTGAGACCAGCTTGGGCTACAAAGTGAGCTCAAGGCCAGCCTGAACTGCACAGTGAGACCCTGTCTCAAAAAGACAAAGAAGACTGAGTGGTGTCACTGACGAAGGTGAGTAGACATCCTGGAGACCAATCTGAGGTTCTATCCTTCTCACTCCAAGGACAAGTCTGCCAGCCTGTCACACTCCTGCTTGGTTTCAGGTCTGTGGCCCTTCCCGTACCAACCCTAGCATTATGATTGATGACCTCCTGACTCCATGCTCACCAGGGGACCCAGGGGCCATAGAGATGACCTGGATGGATGTCCCTGGTGACAAACTCTTAGAGCCTGTGGTTTGCATGGTAAGTAACCAGCTGGGAGGCAGGACTTTGGAGCCAAGAAAATTGGGGGCCTGGCTCAGGAATTGCCCCCTTTCTGTGTTCTGGGCTCTCATGACTCCCCTGAGAGTGGCCTTTACAAGTTTAGGTAGCTGAGACTCCCACCAGTAGCAAGCAGTAGCATTTGCATCATCCATCCTTCAGCTGAAGAGTGAAGTCCGCAAAATAAGAGTGTCATTCTTGGGGTTTGGCTTATTCACTCCAGAGGGGTAAAGTTATGTCAGTGTGGCTAGGGTTTTTTTTGTCTTTTTGAGACAGGGTCTCACTGTGTAGTTCAGGTTGGCCTTGAGCTCACTTTTGTGGTCCAGGCTGGTCTCGAACTCCCACTGATCCGCCTGCCTCAGCCTCCCAAGTGCTGGGACTACAGGCATGCGCCGTCACACCAGCCAGTGTGGCTGGTTTTGATGCAGAGGCAGAAGCAGCCTCCTGGTTAATATAGGGAACCTCATTTGTAGTCTTGCCCTGCAGGTGCAGTGCTTACCCATAACAGCAGGTGTCGGTGTGGGGCAGTTAGGTGGGTGCATGGATAAGGAGGCCCCAGGTAGGAGTTAGGAATGGAGCTGGGTTAAGGTGGGAAGGTGGTATTCTGGAAGTGATCCATGACCTGCATGGCCTCAGGAAGGTCTCTGCTGCAGGCAGTTCACAGCGGCTGGCTACTAGAGGGCATTCTGCAGTGGGTAGGGGGTGGTTCTGGAAGCAGACTTCAGCCACCTGGGTGGCACAGCAGTGCAAGAGGGGAGACTGAGACCTGGACGGGCTGTTTCTCATTCCACACTCTTGCCTTGGCAGTCTGACATGCTCCGGTCTTTGGCTACCACCCGGCCTACAGTGAATGCAGAGGACCTCCTGAAAGTGAAGAAATTCTCAGAGGACTTTGGACAGGAGAGTTAAAAGCTGTTTCACTTAGGCAATGGTGAAGGTGGGAAGTAGGCTGGGACAAATCCACAATACTCCCTAAACCAGTGGCCAGACAGGGCTCCAGGGCATGCTGTAGTCACTACAGCTCCTCTGCTGTCCACAGCCAACCAGGGAGCAGGAAGAAGGCCCTGCAGCGCAGACCTACTGCTGCCGGCTGCCGCCGATCCACGCTGGGTGGACACTGGCTGCCCCACTTGTCTCTCCTGGATGCTTACTGACTCCTTCCTGCCCCTCTGTCCTTTTTTTTTTTTTAACTGTTTTGTTCCCCTAAATTAATGCTGCTTTGATTTCTGTCTTGTTTATAAATAAAATCACCTGAAAGTGTCATGGGTGGGAACAGCCAGGCCCAGCCCCTGCACCCTTTACTCCCAACTTTGACCCCTTGAGAACAGACTGATAGAAGTACGGAAGCCATTCCTACCCTCCAGGTGTGCATCCCATGTCTTCCCTGCAGGCAGAGACAGTTTCTGTGAGCACAAGGCTGCTTTGATCTGAGGCAGGCAGGTGGTCTTCACTGCTGCCTTTTCTTCCTGGGTATGAGAACTCTGAGCCCAGCCACTGCCCCGGGGTCTCGTCCTGGAGATGTCTAATAAATCCTTTCCCTTCCTGAACATCTGACCTCATTCTGACTCTTGTCTGGGCCTCTTGGAAGACCACTCTTGCCTCCACTGAGAAGACCCTCTGGTGTTCTCCATAGAGTAGGAAGTCAGCAGTGCCCGCTCCCTGCTACTGTCTTGGGCCTGCCCTGCCATCAGGTCCCTGGTGGAGTTTTAGTTGGGGACGCTGAAAAGAATTGGATGGTTCTTGCTGCCATTTCATGCCTAGCCCAGAGGCTGCCAGCAGGGACTGCAATGGGCCAGATGTGGCCTGCAGGTGGTCTACTGCCACACTGAAGTCCAGAGTTGAAATAAAAATTCAAATTTTTGGCTTCTGAAGATTAGTTAATATCAGACCTACATCCCTGAGAGCCATTGCTACTAAGCAGGGGCCAGGAGATAGCACAGAATAAGTGCTTGCCTGCAAACGCAAGGTCCTAAGTTCAATCCCTAGTACCACAAAAAAAAAAAAAAGTGGATGCCCAACCCTACATGGTGACATCTTCCAGGCAACCATTGGAAGCAGTGACCCCTGATAAAACACCAAGCTCCAGAGCTGGCAGCCCCAGAATGGCCATGTGATAAGGGGATGAAAGACAATGGCATGTTCATCCTGTGCACACAGAAAGGCCTAGCATAGCAAACAAAGCTTGGAGGCTGGAACGTGGCTAGTGCACCACTCTCTCCCACCAAAACCAGTATTGTTCCTCCATTGCACTGGTGCTGGGGACCAAACCCAGGTGCTCATGAATGCTAAGTACAGCTAGCTCTACCAGAGCACTGTACTCTTAGCTCCAGTTCTCCATTTTTACAAGTTGCACAGGCCACAACTGAGCCAGTGGCCAATTACAGATCACGTTGGCTTTGCACTATGCTTTCCTTGCTGTAGTGAAGAGACGCTGCTGATGGGAACTTCTGAGTAACAGTTGAAAAGCTGGACTCTACATGTGGTGGCGCATGCCTGTGATTGCAGCACTCAGGAAGCAGTGAGTTCAAGGCCAGGCTGAGCTAGTGAGTTCAAAGCCCGAACTGCAGGGGGTGACACTGTCAAAAAGAAAAAAGGAAAATTTGGGCTCTAAGACTATTTCCCAGCGCTAGCAGACTTGCCTTCTTCTGTAAGAGCCCTCCACCTTTTGAATCATCAGCAGACCTGACCTCTAGCTGACATTTCTGCAGCAGCATAGCTAGAATCTTACTTCTCTCACAATTCATAGCTATATGCTCTCAGTCCAGTTGCAGGTTCAGGAATAAACAGTGATCCTGGTGTGGGCAGCTTCGCCTAGTGGTGTTTTACACATTTTACCCCCATTCAGTAAGGTCTCCCCCAAATCTTCTGCTTAAGCACCTTGCTATTACAGGGATGACTGGTAGAAACTTTAGGGTCCTTGTTTCTCTTCCTAGCTCTAGATGAGCTCACGAACACCTGCCTTTCCATTTTTCTCTCATCAGTAGCAGGAACCACTACCAAGGCTGAACTACTTGGGATGCAAGCTGTGGGCTTGGGCTGCTAAGCACATGTCCCAACACTGTTAAACCTACTAATATGGGCAGAGAAGATCCTCCTTTAAGTACATTCTCTGCAAGTCACTTCTTCACCAAGGGACTCTGCTGAACTGCCTACATTGGCTTTCACCATGGGAAGTGGATTTCTGAAATTCTTCAATAGCTCCACCTGTGGCTTTTGGGCTGGCTGGGTGAGTACTGTATCTGCCACAGGTGGGAGAGACCTTCCTTACTGGAAATGCAAAGATCTGTGCTGCTCATACCACCACAGAGGCGCCCTAAGGGAGCTTCTGATGACAATCGGGAAGCATCAAAATGTGGGAAGCCAAAGGAGCTTGGGAATATCATCCAAGTGGAGGGAGGCTCAACCAAGCCCTCATAAGGACCATCTTTCAGCATAAAGTTTTCTACAAACTGCCCCAAGGGTTGCATCTCCAACTCCTCCAGGCTCCAACTACAACTGTCCGCTTGCCAACATGGCTCAGAGAAAGCCACAGAGAAGGGGTCTTGCCCATGGCTGCTATTTAAACACCTCTCTGAGCAGCTTAATGGACTTCTTAGCACTTGTGTATGTGATTCAGAGGATTTTGTTCTACAAGTGTACCTGCCTCAGTAGCTGAAGCTGCAGCTCAGTAGTGCAGTGGTTCTCAACCTTTCTAATGCCGTGACCCCGCAATATAGTTCCTCATGTTGTGGTGACCCCAAAGCAAAAAATAATTTTGGTGGCTACTTCAAAACTGTAATTTTGCTACAGTTATTCGGAATGGCTTTGGGTGACCCGTGTTTTGGTCATTCGACCCCCCCCCAGGGTAACGACCCACAGGTTGAGAACCGCTGCGTAGTGTATACTTAGCATACCTGAGACCACAGGCTCCATGCCTAGCACCAAAACACAAAAAACTGCTTCTTAAGACAGCCACATAAAGATGGGATGAGGCTTCCTCAAAGCCAAATACTGTTCACTGTGATGCTAATTTTCTTTCAAATACCTATGGTGACAGCAAGCACCCTTCTAGTTCTCCCTGTGAGAGGAAGACATTCATTACTGTCCAGCAGTTGGCACCCTGCTCCTGCTCCACGGCCTCTGCCTAAAAAGGAAAGAGCCAAGCACCAGGCACCGAAGAGATTCCGATGTTTCCCAAATTTGGAACTGTATCTGAGCCTGTTAAGCCATGTGGGTACTTATTTACATTAATGCTGTTATTAAATACTTCCTTCAACTGGGACTACATTGTTCTGTGTTTTTACTTCCACAAGCAATTGGTGTCTAAGGCAAACTAAGGACCTTTAAGGTCAGACACACAACAAGCCCTTTGTAAAAAGAATTCAGTGGCCAATCCCAGCCTTGCCTACGTGGTTAAACAAAGCTTTTTTGGGGCCTACGTTATCATCAGTTGTGGCCCTGGCAGCAGATTACACAGGTACTGTGAGATCATTTGTTTTTTTTTTATTCTTGTTTCAGAACCTTTGTTTATTCACTCATGTTTTATGGCCAGCTCAGCCCGCCCTGAGGGCAGGGCTGGCGCAGCATGTGGTTCCGGGGATCGAACTGCAGTCCCTGAAGCCACCCAAGCTTCCCCAAGCAGGTGCTTTAGACCACTGAGCCATCCTGCCAGCCCCTGTGAGATCATTTGTAATGAGAATGGTTATTTCCACGTCCCGCTTCTCTCCATGAAGAACTGTCCGGAAATGTCCACTCCTTTAGGGAGTTTTTTTCTTCAAGTTGTAGGCACAACTTTGTGCAGAGCTGATTCCAGGGCCAGTATTTCCAGCCTCTTCCTCTGGTGGGGTTCAGCATGTGTTAGCAAATTACTGTTACAGTCAAATCAGGGCCAACACCAGGTTGAAGGCAAGACATGCCCAGCTCAAACTGAAGTATTTGTACGTTGGTTTCCCAAAGTGTCAGCACCAAAAGGAAAGCATCAGTCATTCACCTCCATCCAGTGGACGTTTGTGAATGTCTTGGGGTCCATTTTGTCAATGAACAGGCAGCCTTGCAAGTGGTCCATCTCGTGCTGGATGATGCGGGCAGTCCAGCCACTTGCCTGCCACACCACCTGTTCTCCTTTTGGGTTCAGCCCTGAAAAGAGAATTCCAAGCTGACTGAGGTGGGCCATACTAAACTGCTTCTTTTCCAAGCTCTTTGTTGTGTCCTGTCTTGGCCATTTCTATTTACAGGGAGTGACATCAGAAAAGTAATATATTAACTGGGCACAGTGATGCACCCTTGTAATCCCAATACTGGGAGGCTCAGCCAGGAGGATCTCAAGTTCAGGCCCAGCCTGGAGAACTTAATTCAGCATGTACCTGTCTCAAAATTTTTGAAAAAAAGCTTAAGACCTAAGGATGTAGCTGAGTTCAAAGGCCCACGGTTTAATTCCCAATACCTCTTGCAAATGTACATGCCTGTAACAGAAAACAGCCCTTGGGCTGGGATACAATTCAGTGGTACAGTGGAATACCACATGTCTACATGCGCCAGGCCCTGCATTCAGGCCCTGGTGGTCTCCAACATCAAAGAGAAAACACCTTAATGTGCCCATTCTCGATCATTCAACCTGGTTCTCAACTTCCATAAGTTGGTGGACTCTCAACAGGGTGGGGATGAGGAATTCTACTATGATACCTTCCCCTGAATGCTTTCCACTTCACAAGAACTGATTTACTTGTGCACAAACTGATAGGACAAAAGGAAAAGAAAAAACTGAAGGACACCATTTCAACCATCTGGCTTGCCCAAGAGAAACAAGTATCCCAAACCCAACAAAGCACTGTATTCCACAAAATACCTGTGGTATCACAGGCATGCAACATACCTTCCAGAGTTTGGTCCCATTTCTGCAATGCCACTGTGACAGATTAACTGGAGAGAGGAGTATGGAGAGAGGCAGCAGAGTGAGAAAGCCACAGCCAGGTATTGTGGCATGGTGCACATCTGCAATGCCAGCACTCTGGGAGGCTGAGGAAGATCCCAGGTTTGAGCCCACCCGGGGCAACTTAGCAAAGCCCTGTCTCAAAATTAAAAGTAAAAAGACTGAACTCGGGAGACTTAAGCAAGAGGATCAATGCGAGTTCAACATCAGCCTTCACTACACAGCGAGACCT
This sequence comes from Myocastor coypus, assembly GCA_004027025.1. Classification (NCBI taxonomy): domain Eukaryota; kingdom Metazoa; phylum Chordata; class Mammalia; order Rodentia; family Myocastoridae; genus Myocastor; species Myocastor coypus. The sequence continues at coordinate 52,749 of PVJA010009506.1, forward strand.
TGTCTCAAAACAAAAAGGCTGGGGCTTAACAGAGAAGTTCTGGGTTCAAGCCCCGGTAGTGCCAAAAAAGAAAGCAAAGGCTCGGCGGGGAACTGAGCACAATCAAGCGCACCTCCCAACCCTCGTCCCCATCCCTTCGGAGTCTCCATTCCCACCCAGCCCGATGCTCAGGCTCGTTAGTCCCGCGTTCCTGCAGGAGCTCCACAGCAACCGTTTCGTGGGCTCTCACAGTTCGCGTATCCGTTCAGCTTAACTGTAGCACGCACCTGAGATCTGCACGGCCTGGAAACGGGGCACGTAGGCCAGGAAGCCGGAGACGCTCTCGCAGCCCTCTGGGAAGGCGACGAGGCTGCTATCAAGCACGCGCAGACTGGGGTTCACGAACACTCGCAGTGGGAAGGGCTGCATCTGGCGGAGTTCGCGCAGGCGTGGTGCACAGGCGCGATAGAGCTCCTCGGGCAGCTCCAGAGCCAGCACTTGCAGCGGCACCCCGAGCTGCGGCGCGCTCAGGCCCACGCAGCGCCGGCGCCGCATCACCTGCACCAACCGCTGCACCAGCCACTGCAGCTCGGGCCTCTCCAGCTGCGCCGGCTCCACCGGGGCGGCCACAGCCCGCAGCACCGGGTCTCCGACCTGGCACACGTGCGCATAGGGCGGCTGCGGCGCACCTAGCACCAGGCGCCTCACGTACCGCCAGTAGGACCGCGGGCGGCCCGGACCTTCCAGGCCGCCCGCGGCCGCCGAGGAGCTACAAGCTCGGGAGCCGCCCGCCTGCGCCCGCGCCCCTGGAGCTCGCAACAGTCCACCCCACAGCAGAGACATGGCGCGCGACGGAAGCCGGGGTCCCGCCCCTTCCGCTGCCGCCGCCGCCGCCCCGTAAACGCACTCCCGCTCGCTTTCCAGGGTCTCAATTAGCTTTATTGCCATTCCGGGATGGTACGTTAAGTCCCGCGACGTCGGGTTCTCAATGTCCCTCGAGCCTGTCGTGGGCGAGGCTGGGAGTGCTGCGAAGACCCAACGCCAGCTAGGACGCCCCAAGGAACTTTGGGACCTGCGGCTCCCCCTCCCCCAGCTCCTCCTCTGCTGGCTTCAGGGGCAGCTCTAAGGGCTCCTGGGGCAGCTCTAAAGGCTCCGTTTCTGCCCGTCTGCCCGACGGGCAGGCGACAGCTGGAAGCTCCAGGCTGGGCTCCTCCAAAGACAGCTTTGGTACGGGACCTGTGAACTCTGGCACTACCTCCTGGTCCTCTAGAGAGAAGACCAGCTCTCTCTTGGGTAGGATGAAGGCAAGAGGCTCCTGCACAACAGCAACGTTCACATGCCCAAGGTTTCCGTACTTGGCAAGCTGAGTGGGTGGAATGCCTGACAGATGGCAGGGAAAGAGAAATGAAAAAACGTTATTAATAAAAGTCAATACAGATGTCATACACAGAGGAGGAACAATTATATAAGGATGTGGTACACTCTTATAATTCCAACATTTTGAGAGGCTGAGAAGGAGGCTCACAAATTCAAGTCCCACTTGGGCAACTTAGCAAGTCTCAGTCTTAAAATTTAAAAAAGGAGGGGGACTAGGGATGTAGCTCAAGGGTAGAGTACCATGGGTTCAATCCCCACTGCCGAAGTGTAGAAAATAGTATCAAGTTGGACAGTGGTACTGGTTGCACACCTCCATGTTTACCAAAAACTATGAAAATAGGTGCATTATTTACTCATGTAAATTACACCGTAGCTTAAAAAATCTCTTCTAGGGACTGGGGCTCAGGTGCATAAGTGCCTACTTGGCAAGCATAAGGTCCTGAGTTTGATCTCTGGTACCTTAAAAAAAAATCTCTTACCTAAAGTCTGTGCTATCTGAGCTGGTGGGAAAAGGACTTGAAGACAACGATTTATATATGGAACAAGATCTTCCAGGAAGACCGTGCAGAACTGGAGAAAGAGCTCTTGCTCCCCACTACTGAAGGCGGCCTCTTCTGCACGATGGAAAGCCAAGATTACCTTGGTTACCTAAGAGACAAGAACACCATGGATGGCTGGGGTTGCAGCTCAGTGGCAAAGCGCTTACCTGGAAGCTCGAGGCGCTGGGTTCCGTCCCCAGGTGTACAGGGTATAGCTCAGTTGCTGTGCATTGCATGAAATGAGCACAATGGGGCAGCCCTCAAGAAAGCCATTCCAGCCGGGCGTGGTGGCTCACGCCTGTAATCCCAGCACTTGGGAGGCTGAGGCAGGAGGATCGCTGCGAGTTCGAGACCAGCCTGGGCTACAAAAGTGAGCTCAAAGCCAGCCTGAACTGCACAGTGAGACCCTGTCTCAAAAAGCCAAAAAAAAAAAAAAAAAAGAAAGCCATTCCAGCATTCCCAACACTACCTTATTATTTTGTTTAAACCTAGCATTGGTCAATCTTCACAATTCTGTCACTTCCATGATGCAGTTTTTTTGTTTTCTTTTTGCCTTTTTTGAGACAGGGTTTCACTATCCAATTCAGGATGTCTTGAACTCTTTGTAGCCCAGGTTGTTCTTGAATTCAGTGATCCTCCTGTCTCAGCCTAGTGAGTATGTGTGCCATGACGCCTGGCTCCATTATGATGTAGTTCTTTTCCTTTTTGGTATTAGAAATCAAACTCACAACCTTGTACTTGTCAGGCACGTGCTGTGCTGCTAAGCTACATCCCCAGCCCCACCATGCTGTATTTCTGACCCAACCTGGCTCACTGCTAACCATTTCAAGTTATTTTTATTTACTTATTTTTAATATATTTGGTACAGGGTCTCACTATGCAGCTGAGACTCATAATGATCCTCCTGTTTTCAGCCTCCCCAGTGCTGGGACTGGGCTGGCACAGCATGAGGTACCAGGAATCAAACCCTAGTCCCTGTGCTTGCTTAAGCAGGTGCTTGGCCTGCTGAACTAATGGAGAAGCATCATCAAATTATTTGGAGAGCCAGGCATGGTGGTGCATGCATATAATCCCAGCAGTGGGAGGTAGAAGCAGAAGGATCATTGGGAGTTCAAGACCAGCTTGGGCTACACAGTGAGACAGCCTGAGCTGCAGAGTGAGACTCTGTCTCAAAAAGACAAAAAAAAAAAAAAAAAAAAAGAGAGAGAGAGAGACAAAGAGAAAGACAGAAATTATTTGGAGAACACCTGGGTTTTGATGCCTGCAGGGGGGATGGACTAGGTCAGTGATGCAAAAATATGAAGCACCTGACAAGAAACTCTGGGTGGGTGTGACTCAACTAAGCCTTCAGAAAAGGGTACACCGAAGAGACTTGACTGAGGGAGATGCTTTCCCACAGGAAGAAACAGCCATGCTGCAGTTGTCTGTGGAGGAGTGGTGTCTACCAAAGGAGTGGACCTCTGCAGCTGCAGGAATGAAACTTGGGCCAGGGAAATAGCTCAGTGGCATAAGCAACTGCCTGGCAAGCATAAGTTTTGGGTTCAAACCCCAGTACCAAAAGAAAAAAAGAGAATTTGTTAACCACAGGAAGCCTAAAAGGGACCCAAGCTCCAGTCAACACCACAGCCCACTGGCATCTTGACTGCACCCTCAGAGGACCCTAAGCAGGATGCTGCACCTGGTAAAAATATACTGCTTTAAGCTGCTGCATGGGGCCCGGCGGGATGGCTCAGTGGTCTAAAGCGCCTGCTTGGGAAAGCTTGGGCAGCTTCAGGGACCGCGGTTCGATCCCCGGCACCACATGCTGCGCCAGCCCTGCCCTCGGGGCGGGCTGAGCTGGCCATAAAAATGAATGAACAAACAAAGGTTCTGAAACAAGAATAAAAATAATAAATAAATAAATAAATTCTTAAAAAAAAAAAAAAAAAAAAAAAAAGCTGCTGCATTTGTGGGACTTCAGAACATGAACACACTGCTGCATCAGCACAAGTGAGCGATTGCAGATTCATCAAGGTCCCATCAGGGGAAACTAATCAAAACTTCCCAATGGAAAAACCTCTGAATCACACACCTCTCTGTGTCAGCGAGCTCCACTGTCCCAAGGACTGGTTTCAAACCAAAGCCTGGTCACTGTTCACTGAGGAGGGGCAGAGCAGTAGGAAGCCAATGAATGCTCTCACCTGGGCAAGGGCATCCTCCAAAGTCCTCGTCACACTTTGTGCCAGGGCCACAGGGCAGCACAGACGCAGCTCATTGAAGGCGACCAGAACACTGTTGAGGAAGCAGGCCAGGGGCGGGAAGTCCAAGAGCACCATGGGCGGCTGCAGCGTGCCCGGCGGAGTGGCTGGCATGGCAGCAGGCACAGTACTGCTGCCCAGTATGGCTGGCGCCGAGATGAGCGTGTATGAATTCATTTCATCCTGGAACTTCTCCACTGCCTCCTGAATTGCTTTCTGAAAAGTGGCCATGGCCACCCGCTGGAAAACAGGAGCTAACTGTCCTCGGAAATCAGCCCCAACACGGCTGAAGGACAGCCCGAAATACATGCACTGGCCCAGCAGAGAGTCCAGGCGTCCACCTACTCCCCGGAAGAGGTCGGCCTCCAGCACCTGCAGGAACTGGGAAACCTTCTGCAGCACCCAGCCATGGAAGATGGCACTCTCATTCACGGGGAGCCCGCCCACAGCCGGGAGCAGCAGAGGGTCCTCATCAGAAAAGATGGCACGGTATTGTGTGATGACATCGAACAGGTGCACACGGCAGGCCTCAATGGTTTTTGTGATGTGGAAGTAGGGATCATCACTGGGGATGGCAGTCAGGATAGAGCGAAGCCAGGTGTCTCGGGCCTGAAGAAACTTCACCCTCAGCTCAGCCTCGGTGAAAACATCCATGCGCCGCAGGTAGCCAATGGCACGGAGGCAGGCAGGGAGCTGTATGTTGGTCCTCAGCTGCTGGATCAGCTGGCTCAGCATCAGCTGCATGGACTGGCGCACCTCGCTCACAATGCCCTGAGAATTGGGAAGCAAGTCACTAACCCTGACCCTGGGGTTACCAACATCCCACCTGGAAAATGGACCTGACGTGTAACACTTTTGCTAACATGCTTAAAATCCTGCAAGGAGCCGGGCGTGATGGCGCACGCCTGTAATCCCAGCACTTGGGAGGCTGAGGCAGGAGGATCGGTGCGAGTTCGAGACCAGCCTGGGCTACAAAAGTGAGCTCAAGGCTAGCCTGAACTGCACAGCGAGACCCTGTCTCAAAAAGACAAAAAAAAAAAAAAAAAAAAAAAAAAAAAAAATCCTGCAAGGATTCTCACTACAATCAATAAAATTCCAGCTACTGACTATGGCCTCCAGCCTTGCTCATCCTCCCACTTCACCTGCTTCAAATGTCCTGTGTGGCTCAGGGCAGTCTAGAACTCTGGCTGACAGTGGGACCTTTTAACATCCCAACTTTATTGTTGTTTTGAAATGGTCTCACTATGTAGCCCAGGCTGCCTCAGACTCACAGAGGTCCTCAGCCCCTCAAGCGCTGGGATCGCATGATGCATACCACACCCAGCAAACACACCCAACTTCCTCTTGATACTTCCTGCCACTTGTTCTTCCCACTTGCTGGTCTGCTCTCCCCAGACTGGCATGTGACAGTGTCTCTTCATCATTTGGGTCTCAGCTGGCCACCTGTGTAGAATGGCTTTTCTTAACTACACTACCAAAAGAACCCATCTCAGTCTTTCTCCACCCCATTCCTTGGTTTATTTTCTTCACCTACAACTCGCTGAAATGATCATATTTACTTGTCAACTATCAGACATCCACTAAGAGGTAAACCTCATGAAAGCCATACCCCTGGCTGCCTCCTCACACCCGATGCCCAGCAGCCGTGCCTAGAACATGATTAACGCATGCCTTTGAATAAACAGATATGTGAATGAGCTCATGTTTCCTATTCAAGCCTGCTTGACGGGCAGAAGTTGATATGAAATGCAAAGGCTTCTTCCTAAGGGTTCAGTCACCGCTACTGGATGGATGATCCCAAGAACACAACATGGCTACCTGGATGACAGGGATGGTGGAGTATTTCCTTTCCAGTCGGTGAACATAGGCTGCAAGCTCCAGGGCCTCTTCGTAATAGCTGTTCCGGACACAGGTGTCCATGAGTTGCGGAATCTCCAGAATTTCCAGGATTTCTGTGTGCCGGTTTAGAGTCAGGGTGTTCATGCGGCGGTTAGAGCTGATCTCCTCTGCCTCCTTCACAAAGTTCCTACAAGCAATCAGAACACTGGCACCTTGCTGCTGTCTCCCTAACTCACCTAGTCACAGAGCATATGCTGTGAAGTGGGCACTGGGCTGGTTTCCCTGATTTAATTCTCACCTCATTATTAGTGCTATTATTATTTTTATTTTTTTCTTGTTTCACAACCTTTGCTTATTCACTCATTTTTATGGCCAGCTCAGCCTGGCCCGAGGGCAGGGCTGGCGTAGCATGTGGTGCCAGGGATAGAACCGTGGTCCCTGAAGCCACCCAAGCTTTCCCAAGCAGGTGCTTTACACCACTGAGCAATCCCGCTGGGCCCCCAGTGCTATTATTTTTTTAAATTATTCTTCCCTTTGTCTTTTTAAGACAGGGTCTCTTTATGCAGTTCAGGCTGGCCTTGTGCTCACTTTGTATCCCAGGCTGGTCTTGAACTCACAAGATCCTCCTGCCTCAGCCTCCTGAGTGCTGGGATTACACGTGTATGCCTTACATGATTAGCACTATCACACCTGAGGAAGCTTTTTTTTTCCATATCTGGCTGTAGAAGGCATCAAACCAGAGCCTATGCTCTGAATTACATCTCTACCCCCCACCCTTTTGTGAAATACTTTGTCAAATCACTTAAGTTGCCTATGCTAGGCTCAAACTTGTAATCTTCCTGCCTCAGCCTCCCAAATGGCTGGCATTTTATGGATGTGCCACTATATCACAAGGAAAGCTGTGATTCCAGAAAGATTAAACAGTTTGTTCAAGATCATACCACTGGCTGGGCGTGGTGGTGCACACCTGTAATCCCAGCACTCCGGAGGCTGAGGCAGGAGGATCGGTGAGAGTTTGAGACCAGCCTGGGCTACAAAACTGAGCTCAAGGCCAGCCTGAACTGTACAGCAAGACCCTGTCTCAAAAAGACAAAAAAAAAAAGATCATACCACTGCTGGGCAGGGTGGTGCACGCTCCTAACTGTGGCATTTGGAAGGCTGAGACAGGATTGCTCCAAGTTTGAGAACAGCCTGGGCTACATAGTGAGACCCTATCTCAACAAAACCACTGATAAAAAGACATCACAGTTGTCAATCTGCTGCATGGGCTCCTGTACTTACAAGAAGGTGTGACTAGTGGGACTAATTAGCTGACTTCCTTTTGGTAAAATAGTAGTAGGCCCCCTTCATAAGGGTGAGAAGGTAAAATGAGATGAGGTATGAGAAGCATTTAACACAGAACATCGTGCAACATAAATATGTCAAGAGTAAGAGAAACCCAGAAAAATATTCCCTTAAAACACCTATTACTAGCCGGGCGTGGTGGCTCACACCTGTAATCCCAGCACTCGGGAGGTTGAAGCAGGAGGATTGGTGCGAGTTTGAGACCAGCCTGGGCTACAAAAGTGAGCTCAAGGCCAGCCTCAACTGCATAGCGAGACCCTGTCTCAAAAAGACAAAAAAAAAAAAAAAAAAAAAAAAAAAAA